>CAJNOQ010000257.1:0-59135 GCA_905250885.1 Didymodactylos carnosus
TATGCAACGAGGATATAAAAGTAACGATGAAAAATAAACAAACACAAATAAAACAACGTTAGAGAAAAACAAACAATACAAATTGATTATGACTAGGAACACGGCTGAATTTTACTGTAAGAGATACTGAACAAGTGCCTTTTTGTATCTCTTACAGTAAAATTCAGCCGTGTTCCTAGTCATAATCAATTTGTATTGTTTGTTTTTCTCTAACGTTGTTTTATTTATGTTTGTTTATTTTTCATCGTTACTTTTATATCCTCGTTGCATATTCTAGTTTCTTTTTCTTTTGTTTATTTCTGTCATTATTTTTGTTTCTCTATCTCATTTTTATTTGAGTTTGAGTCATTGATCTTACAGATCATGGACCTTTGATGACTCAGTTTTCGTGAATAAATTAAACTACTACTCAGTTTTTAATGCTGAATCAGAAAAAGATGCTTTCAAAAAGTTAGAAACACGAGAAAGAAAAAAATGTTTTTTTTAAGCTAAATGGTTTTCCTTAATTTTAGACTCTTCGACTATTTTCAATTTTTCTTCCTGAAAAAGATTTGTAAAACATTAAAAACCACGTTTTCTAACTCAGCTCGATGAGCTCTATCCAATCATGTATAACAAGCGAAAAATTTTTTTTCTGCTTTAATTGCGCAGTATTGGTACCTTACACGAAATCTGTCTAGAAGACAATACAAACAAGGGTAGAACAGCAACAAAAAGTGCCGTCTATTGTAGAATCCTATTCCGTCCAAAAACGGAAAACTCTTAAGTAACATTCTAGAACATGTGCTTTTTATCGTTTGCAGTTTATACTCAGAATAAAAATTGAACGCTGTATTAGGTAGGCACACACATATGAACAGCTATCAGTTTTCATGAGTTCTCTATGGACATTCCAAGAAACAATTTGAAATGGCTAACGATCGTTAGAACACGTTAAATATGAAACACTTAACGGGTTAATCCACTTTTCTAACGCGTTAAATTTAGAAGTTAACTCAGTTTTTTTCCTTTTTTTTTTCGGAATCATGTTTGACCGCGTTAACTTTTGGTATTTAAGCCATTTAACGTATGTACATTCAATATGAAATATTTGATTATTTTCATATTTAACGCATTCTATGATTCTTTCTTTCTTAAATGGCTCTTATTTCAGATACTCAGTGTAGAGAAGCTCTAAGCAAAAGCAGTGATGATGTACAACTTCGAAAGATCAATATTTTATATTTCTGCTCACTACTGACGTTAAGTAACAGAGTAGCATTTTAGAACTAATTGAAAAAAATAATGTTAACGTCTAGCTTACCATCATTTGTTGACATTTTTTCATACGGTATATCTGTCATTTTGTCGTTTAAGTTAGTGCAATCACAATCGTCTTCAGTTTATAAATGGGAATGCTTTGAAAAATCTGTACTACGCAAAATAATCTAAAAAAAGTAAAAATAAACATAGTTGTTAACTAGTCTGAAAAAATATAATTTTCTCCAGTCAGTCAGTAACGTCTAAACTATATATGATATAATAGACGAGCTGAACAGAAAAAATAACTCTGTAAACGCACAAAAGTCGAGAAAAAGTAATAAGAAATCGAGAACCAAAGAGAATAATCATAAAGATCCATTGTCTATAAACTTTATTTTTCAATTAAATTAAAAACAAGAAAAAGAAATTCTTTTTCTTGTTTTTCTTCTTTTTTTTTATTCTGTCTTGTCTGTCATGTTTGACGACAGTGACAAAAACAAATGAAAGAAAATTGTTGGTCTCTATGTATTGGTTTGTTCAAACCGTTTTCTAATTCTATTCGCATACCTGACTAAGCAAATGAGTCACTTCGTCGATGGTAATTGCTAGAAGTATCATTATCACGAGTCTTTTTTTTACGTACACGATAAAAATGTAGTATTTCTATGGAGAGGAAATTGTCACAGAATGATTGGCTGATTTTGCAAACCACTCGATGCCATCGTTCCGGACATATGAAAGGTCAAGATAAGCTACAATAATAATTAATAGCTACTATCAACAGCATCCCTCACAAAGTGATTCTCCAATCATTTCTATTGTAGTTTATTTTGACCCATATGGAAAAGGATAACACTGTAAATAAAATAGTTTTGTTAAAAGTATAATGTTATATATACCCTAAGGGATAATCTTGCTCATTCTCAGTCTAATGTGATTATGAATCGAGTTGAGATTCTGCTATAAAAGTAAGAGAACCTATAAAAATTCGCGTTAAGATCTGGTTATGGAATCTATTAATCACTTGTTTTTCTATACATAATAGCTTTAACATGAAATGAATCTTTCTATTAGTTTTGTGAAATGATGTTTTCTTACAATGACGTCCTTAGTTTTCTTCCTCTTTTAGATGCCTGTTCCATCTTCGCAAAAAGACGTCTGTGATCTATGTGAAAAAGCGGGTGAAGTATTTTCAAAATTTGGCTTATTATTTCGTGATTTAGACGATAGTTCATCATCATTCTTACAAGACTCGACTGACGATAATAAAACACAACAACAACAAGAGCAACGTCACTCAAGAAGTTCTTTTGATGTTGGATGGGATGCGCAAAGCGTTAAAATGTTTCGCGAAGCTGTTCAAAATTTTTCAATGGCACTTCGAGATATTTCCACTATTGTAGCTGAAAAGCGAACACGAGAACGATGAAATATATTTTGTATAGATGTTTAGATGTGTATTCTCTAATATCTTTCTTTTTATATCTGTTCTACTGTGTAGAAAAGCATATTGTAATTATTGTAAAGTTTGCTCATTTAGAATTGATAAAAATATTTTTTGAAGGATTTATTTGTAAGATATATCCTTATGCAATTTCTCTTATGCAATTAAACTATCTACACTATGCAAAGAAGTTGAAACGATTGAAAGTTCACTCAAGGTATTCAGGACTTTCTGGTTTGAATAGAAAAGTTTCTTGTTTGGAACATATTGATTTATCAGATAGAACTAATTTTCAATGGGCTCTTTATCTTACGATTGTTTTAGAATCAGCAGACTAAATTTCAGTAGTGAATTTACAGAGCATTACATAGAACATCTCATGGTATACTTCTCACGACCCATTGCTGAGATTTGTTCTATAATTATTTTATATAAAATATAGGACTTTTCTAGTGTGTTTATATTTTTCGAAATTTTATTCAGTTTTCATCGTTTAATTTGTCAAATTTTTTATTTTCTAGACAATGTCTGTCTTACGTTTCCTGAAAAAAGTACCGTTCTTTACTCCACCGGTTTTCGGTCGAAGTCTTACGTCATCGTACATATATAGATCAGATGTCAGCGAAACAACACCTGATACAGCCACAAAACCTATCACAGATTTACCTGATGAATATGCAAATGCTAATTTTATTCAATCTTATGAGTCGACACATCAAGGTTGGGAATGGGTTGACAACATTTTATTCAAATCAATTATTCCTGATCCACCTGATCATGCAACACCCTCTGGATGGGTACCAAGAAATTTAGAATTAGCAAAACAATGGTCCTATTTTGTTGATCGTGATCGTTTTCATTCGTATGGATTATATGTTAAAATTTTACCAGTCATGTTAGAATATTGGTTACATGAACAACATACTTATTATTTGAATATTTTTCGACGACGTGTAGAATATGATATGTATGCACAGCGTATGAGACGTTTTAGTTTATTAGAATTAATATCGGGTGATATTTGGAAATTAGATGAAGATTTAAAAGACTATTTAACAAAAAGAGTAAAAGAGACGAATGATCAAACAAAAGAATTACCAATATTATCACAAGTAGATGAAATAAGACAGCATATACTCATTGATGGAGAATATGAAGAATGGATTGCAGATTTTCTTAAAGAAAAAGGATTTTAATAAATTTAGGCTTATTATTTGTTTCATTAATTTTATTTTTGTACTACGACATTTTGCATATAATTCTGTATGTTACATGATAAACAGAAAGACGTTCAGTTAGGACGTGATTTTTCTATCAGTAAAAAGGCTTGAGTGAGCGAGACTCTTTCACATCTGTTTTATTGAAATCTGACGACTACGGTGAGAATAGGTTTAGAATAGATAATGAAGAAATTGTGTCAAAATGCTAGTTTACATATTTTATTCCATGACGAAATCATACTACCGTAACTTGTTTTTCATTTTACTTCGACGTATGCGTTCAATATTTGACACTACCAATAATATCAAGAAAAAAACTCTTCTTGTGTATAAATTCTAGAGTAGTTCGTATTAAACGAAGTAAAATGTATTCACCGTCAAGATTTTTATGTACTGATGGTGGTTCATTATTAAAAAAGATAAATTTTCTTTTTAATTTAAATTCACGTTGTTTATCATTCAATCCATTTGCTCCAAAAAATATTGGTATGTACATTTTTATGATACCTTAATGTTAAACATAAAAGTATTTTTATTCTATTTTAGAGCAACCGAAAGATTCTCATTCAAAACTCTTAACTGAAAGTGAACATGTATTTGAAGTACAACATCATACTGTTAAACCAAGACACATGGTAAATAATATAATTAATATTTTTCTATTTGATAGAAATGTGTTAAAAATTAATTTTTAATATATTTTAGACTGATTATGAAAATGTTTATAATGATTATATATCAGAAATAATTCAAAAATATAATGTACAAGGTTTAATACATACTGGATCATGGCGTGTACATATTGGAAATGTTCAAAATCAATTTGTACATATTTGGATGTTTAAGAATTTTTCACAATTTGATGAATTTGGAAGTGATTTTCGAACAGATGATGATAAAGTAATAAAATATCGAGAAAAAATGAACGATTATTTAGTTCAACGAGCAAATCAAGTCTGTTTATCGTTTAGTTATTGGGGTAAGTTTTAGTCTACAATATATTTTCTATAATATATGAATACTGTTCTTCTAGGTATACCGCAACCACGACCACTAGAGAGTGGAAGTCGACAAAATAATATATATGAAATGCGAAGTTATTGGTTAAAACCTGGAACATTAAGTAGGTTCTTACTATTGATTAATCTTTCTAATTGATTTTTACCTTTGTTTTTTAGTCGAATGGGGAAATAATTGGTAAATATTTTGTTTACTACTTTTTTTTTCAACATATTATCCTTCTCTTATTTAGGGTTAAAGGTATTAAATATCGACCAGATGCAAAAGTATTAGGTGTTTTCTCACAAATTGGCGAATTATATAATGTTCATCATATGTGGTGCTACAAAGATTTTCACAATAGAAAACTAACACGTTCTGCTGCTTGGGGGTAATTTTGAAGAAATATGGAAATAAATATTGCTAATTTTATACATTTTTTTTACTTTGATTGTTTTTTTTAGGCGACCTGGTTGGGATGATAATGTCGCTTACACAGTACCATTAATAAGAAAAATGGAATCAAAAATACTTGTACCTTTGAAAAATTCACCAATGCAGTAAACTTTTTTGCATTAAAATTGATCTGTCTTATTCTGCTCAACAATTAAATTGTTTGTAAAAATACATACAATCTGACAGTTGTTTGTTGTTGTTGTTGTTATTTTTGAAAGAAAAACTGATTTTATAGTTAGTTATTAAGAATTATCTAACATTTGCCTATTAAAGTGGTATGCAGAAGATGAACTCATTTCTATATGTAACTACATGATGGAAAAGAATTTTTTTTCTTCTTGTATAACTATTTTATATAATTAGAATAGAATTTATGAATTGTTTGTTACAGCCAAAAGAATTGACACCCACTGCTTTTGTCTTATTAAAAGAGTCGTTTTTTTCTTCTAAAACATATACCCTTTACTTTTTGTCTATTTATTATTGTTGTTTTTTTCATGAGAGTGCTAAATATTCCTATTTTTGGTAACAGTGATTCTACATCTTTTTTGTATTCCGGTTTATGTATTTTATTCATCACTTTTTTCTTTCTATGTATGCTTGAGAATGATAGCCTTTAGTTTATAGACAAACAGAAGATCATTGTTATCTATTTTTCTTTAAATCGGATTTTACTTATTCTAGTTCTAGATACCCTTTGACAAAGTTTTACGTGTGCGTGTTTTCTTTTGTTTTGTTAACGGCAATTCAAAGGTTTTGATTTTATGTGATATCAAAAAGCTATCAGTTTCAGAAGTAGTTACATAAAATACATAAAATACTATCTTATCTTTTTATATATAAGAGTGAGAGAGATATTACTTTCATTTAAGTTTTTAAGAAGATCTAGTCTGAAAATCAAATATCGGCATCTATTTCGGCATACATTTAGCTAAAAAGTCGAAAGTAAGATTTTTCAATGTCTAACTTGAGAATATTAAACTTCATTTTAAGAGCTATACACTGTCGTGAAATATTTAAATTAAATCAGAGATTTTTGATAATAAAACAATCTTAAAGTATTTTGATAATGTGAATACGTTAAGTAGAGATATTTATTTTAATCTTTTAATAGAATCGAATCATCACATCTTATAGTATAAAATAGTTTTTTTTCTTAGTGATACTTATAAGAAAGTGTGGTGAGTTCCCCGAATTATCTCAATAACTAATGTTGTTCAAACAACAGTTGCACAAATGTTGTCCTGAGTCTGTTACAACGATGTTGTTAGCATAAACTTTCCTAGTCCTTACAACAAGTTCTTTAAGAATCCGAAAAATTTTCATATAAAATCTCCTTTCATTCATACGATAAGTAATTTTAATTAATACAAACAGTATATTCGGAATCAGCTCATCAGACGACACTAATCGTGTATAATACAATAGATTTTAGACAAAAAGAAAATGTCCAAAAAATAAATTTTCTAACGCAAGTCCCGTTTTGAAAAAAAGCCTTCTCTCTAAAACCAACATCAAACACTTTTTTTATAATCGAGAACGTTTTAATAATGATTACATGTACATTACACTTTTTGTGTGTTATGGGGAGTAAGAGAGCCTTTTCTCTAGATGGAACTGCATGTGAATTGAATGAATTTTTCAGTTACGAGCAGATTGCCCAAATCTCCTGATTTTTTGACTTTTCTCCTGATGAAAATTCTCCTGACTTCCGAAGCTGATTTTTAAGATTTTCTCCTGGTTTCTCCTGATTTTCAATTGTTTTCCTGCATCGATTTTAGCGACATTTTGGATCAATAAAAAAGCGGAGGAAAGAGAACTGGCGTGCATTACAATCGTGTTGCACAAAAAACCACAGACGGTGTAGCAAACAGTTTTTTCTCCGTATTCGCTTTGTTTTATTTCGTATCGGTTTCTTGAAAAATAGTTGTGTCTGTTTTGTTTATATTGTTAAATCAACAGCTGGGAATATACTCGTAGAATAACCTACATATGATTATTTTTCTCTCTTTTTCTTTATTTCGCTTGTAAGACAGACCTTCTCATTACTTGCATGGCAGAAAAAAGTCACAAGCGTTTGTGGGAATGAAAATTTTTCTTTTTCAAGAAAAAACCGCCTGATCCTCTGCTGTTTTTCTCCTGATTTCGAAAAAAATCTCCTGATCAACTCCTGATTTTTTACGAAAAACTTCTGATTTCGAAAAATTGAATTTGTGCACCCTAATTACGAGCATCCATCATTTATAAACAAATTTTCAAAATTACGTAAGACATGATGTGATCGACGAGTTGATACCACTCCCATCTTTCCTGTCGTTTTTAAAGATATGATGTTTTTAAGATATTCTTCAAAATCATTTTGAAATTTCTATGTTTGTTCCAACACTTCAAACTTTTTTATACATTTATTATCGTGCATATTGGATTGCGAGCACGATAAGAATCGTACTAGTGTGAAAGAATGCTTTTGGTAGCATCGTACACTAGAATTTTATTCTTAAAGATTTTCATAAACTAATTTTATTCGTTTATTCCATCATATTGTAGTTTGAATGAAATCTACTAATGTTTAAAGTGAGAGAAGGAAATACTAATAATTTATGATAATTATTACTTTAATAATCTTGTAAGTAGAGAAAATAAATTTTTTCATGAAGATATTGAATAACTGATGGCTATAAATTTATTGATATTAATTATGAATAGTAAACGGTTTTTCAGTAGTAGTCAGCGACTATTGAAGGTGTTTTATCAAGTCTCCGTACACTTTATAGTCCTATGTTTGTTATACATGTCAGTATTAATACTTGACCTAATCTATGTTGTTTTGTATTTTTTGAAAGATATGGCTCAAATAGGATGCTATCATTATGAGACTTAAAATTGTTGCTAATGACCTTGAAATATATTTTATATTGATTTTATAAATTTATTTTGATTTTAGATCTGTTTCATTTATTTTTTGATATGGCTGAAGTTGGAAATGAAACTAATCAATCATCAATTAATCCAGATTTAAAAACCCAGCCGAAAAATAATCAAGCTCCGATTCCTGATGTAGATGAAGCGGAAGAGGAGGTAATTCGTTGTTTTATTTTCTTTAAACAAGAAGAGTATTGGCAAAATAACTGCCTCCCTTGGCAAGTAGTTGATTTGACTTTAAATGAAATTGTATAAACAAAACTTGATTTAATTAGTCATTTATGCATTAATATTTATATTCATATATTAGTATATTAATACAAAAGTAATTTCAAAATTTTTATCATTATTTTCTCATGTTTATGATGTGTCTTTTTTTTTCATTTGAAAGAGTAAAGTGTAAATTGCAAAAGTTTTAACAAACAAATTTCTCTGTAACAAAATTTCATTATCAAAAAGTTTCAAAAGTTGAAAACCTCTAAAAGTGTTCTAACAATTTCTACTCTCAGGTTAAAAATTTTAGCTATTAGATAGATCTTTTTTTATTCCTTTTTAATCTACGTTGCACCGCTTTAATTCAGAAAAAAATTAGCTATTATTTTACGCATTTTGAATTACAGTAACGAGTTTAATCGATGTTCTAAATAGTGTGAAGGAAGTATCGGTTTTAAATCACGAAATTACTTTTGTATACAATTGTTACGTCGAAACGTAGTATTACATGTTTTACTACTACGATTTAATTCAACACCAAAAAAAGAACGTGTCTAGAACGACATTTCTGAAAAAAATTAAATGGAGTTACTGTTGTTGTGAACCGAGGATAGTCAGTTGTAATTTACAACTAGCTTGATCATAGTCAATTGTTCTGAACCGAATACGAGAAAAAATGTCATTAGATTTGAGTTCATTGTTATACATATGTCAGAACCATGTGAATACATCTTCTTACATGTTCTTGTATGTGGAATATAGCCAATTTTATTCAAAACTCTATTCTTTTAACTTGTTGTTTAACCTTTTTGTTATAGTGATATTGTATTGACACTGAGCTAATGTTCAACTCTTGTACATTTTATGTCGATAAATAATAGTTTTGACAGTGCATCCGGTGTTCTTAACTCTTCTCTTTTTATCGATTATATCTATATAACGCTTAATACTATAAAAGTTTTTAAACTCATTACACGAGCTATTTATGGACACAAATTTTTTTATGCCTACTTATTATCATCTTTTTTGAGGTCTTTTCCTTCAAATTTTTTTCTATCTATTTTTCGTTAACGCATCATCAAACAACAACTTTCGGTTATTAGATACGTTTTATTATACATACAAAAAATAACTTTTAATTATAGATTCAAACGGAAGTATTCTGTATTGAACTCTTTTTAACAAGAGGGATCATTTCTCACTCACACTGAGAATTGAGAAATTGCATTAGAAGAAAATCTATCAGGCATAAGGAGCTCGTTCAATTACTAACATAATAACAATAACTGTTATCTTTTTCCTGAAACCCAGAAGTATTTTTGAAAAAACTGTTCATATCAGTCTTTTTTCTAATAACAAATATCTCCATCTGCCCTTAATTTTAGAATGATACAGTAGGAACATTGCGTTCCGTACGCGCCGATAATGCAGATACCGGGACATCATCATCGTCCAATCTTTGGAATAAATTTCGCGGTTCAATAGCCTGCACAGAAGGTTATGAAACAAATCTTCATGTACTTGCTAAAGATCAATATCCTGGTCGTGCAATGGCTGTTTTTACTAGTGGAGGCGATGCGCAGGGCAAGTGATATTTGTTTTTTGTGTGTGTACTCTGTGACGTTTTGCCTGTTGAATATGCATAAGAACGGGTGATTGCTTGCTTGCATTATCATAGGGCTTACAGTATTGCTTATTAGTTTACAAAAGAACGTTATTTTGGTTGATGAAGAATGCATACACTTGATCAGAGATGGGCAAGTATGAGCATATACTCGTAGTCGAGTATACTCCAGTACAAAATGCTGATGACATTACTATTTAGACATCAAAAAAACAATTTTTTCCGAATCACCGGCTTGCGAAAAATTTTATAGTCGAGTACTACTCGAATACTTTTCAGAAAATACTCGTACTCCTACTCGTATGCTCGACTCTCAGAACTCTGTGTACTCGCTTTTCTCTGCATTTGACCCACATGCTTTATGAGTGTTTTTGTTTTTGTTTGTATAATCTGATGTATTACTATACAATCGTTAATTTTTTTTATTATATAACGCATTAGATTCTTAAAAACTGGGTTTTCTCTTTTCTCATAAGATTTTTAGTTCAAGTCAGATATTTCACAGTATAGATACGAAGTTGAGAGTATGGATATGTGTGTTTTAGCTGATTGATCCTACTTCACCTGAAGGTATACTTGAGAAAGAAGTTTGGCAGAAAACCTTTATTGGTCATGGCTCGTTATCACTGGATCCGAATATGACAGTTGGAAAAGAGGGACATTTCATTGCCAAAAATGAATTTGTTGGAAGATGTTTGGCAGTTTTTACATCTGGAGGAGATGCGCAAGGTGGGTATAGCTACGTATCGTGCTAACAAAGCTGGGTAAATAAAACTAAAGTCAAAACTGTTAGTTCTAAAAGCTTTTTGCATGTTTATTCATTTCTGATGTCTTTGGCTCGTATTCATAAGTGAATGTATCCTAACAGAACGTGTTAAGTTTAGTTTAGTTTTAATATGTTTTGGTTTCTCAGATGAGTGTACACAGCGAACTATTTGTGCACGTTTGATGCTTATATTGAAGGAAGCATGTCTGATTAAATGCTAATACTTCTTTCCTATGGTAATGGCGTTAATATTCTTGCCACTTGAATAAAAAAATCTTCTATAATATTAATACCAAATTGTTTTTCATATATTTTTGTGTAAGTATTGATCATCATTCTAACCACTTTGATTTTGCCTGAATAAAGATTTAAACTGTAAATCAACGTTTTAGTACAAGTCGCAATATTTAATGTTTTATTGTTAATTCATTAGGGATGAATCCAGCGGTACGCGCTGTTGTGAGAATGGGAATTTATCTGGGATGTAAAGTTTATTTTATTCATGAAGTGCGTATCTCTGACATCATGTGTTGATCTCAAACAAAATGATATCTGGTATTTTTTTTAGGGTTATCAAGGAATGGTTGCAGGTGGAAATCTTATTCGTCAAGCAACTTGGGCATCTGTCAGTGGCATATTAGACGATGTAAGTAAATATTTGAGTGTTGAAATAGAGAAAGTAGAATCTATTACGTCATCGCCAGGTTAATTATATTCTTTTGCTCTATGCTTTGCTCGTGTGAGGGTGATTATGTACACCTAATTTATCTATTTGTTCGTTTTCGGTTTTAGGGTGGTACAATAATTGGTAGTGCTCGTTGTCTAGAATTTAGAGAGAGACCTGGACGTTTGAGAGCGGCAAAAAATCTAATTGACCATGAAATTAATAATATTGTTTGTATTGGTGGTGATGGATCTCTCACTGGAGCAAATTTATTTCGAAAAGAATGGGAAGGATTAGTAAAAGAACTATCTGAAAAGGGTATGTATTTCAGTCACTCAAGAACGATAGTCTATATAGACATTGCTCTTGTTTAGGTGAAATAACAAAAGAAAATGCTGAAAAATTTAATTATTTGAACATTGTTGGTTTGGTTGGATCAATTGATAACGATTTTTGTGGAACGGATATGACTATTGGAGCTGATTCAGCATTACATAGAATTATGGAAGCCATTGATTGTATAACAACAACAGCTTCAAGTCATCAACGTTGTTTTGTAATGGAAGTAATGGGGCGACATTGTGGCTACTTAGCATTAGTAACAGCTCTGGGATCTGATGCTGATTGGGTTTTTATGCCAGAAAGTCCACCAGAACCTGATTGGGAAGACAAATTATGTGAAAAATTAAAAATTGTAAGCTTGACTGAATGATGCATGTATTGAGTAAATTATAAATTATTTTTTCTCTTCAGACTCGTGAGAATGGACAACGTTTGAATATAATTGTTATTGCTGAGGGCGCTATTGATAAAGAAGGAAATCCAATAACATCAGAATACATTAAAGATGTAAGTCATGATACAATCTATGTATGTTTTCGATGGTATTAATGTTCGTTTGTATCTTAATACAGCTGATTACAAAACGTTTACATTATGATACACGTATAACAATATTGGGTCATGTTCAACGTGGAGGTATACTAATTTTTCATTATTAAAATTTCTTTTAGTGTTGGATATATTTGTTTTGTACCTTAACTATTTTTTTAGGTACACCATCTGGTTTCGATCGTATATTGGTATATATTTTCAAATTTTAACTCAGATCAAAAGGCTTTAATCATTTTCTAAATTTGTAATGAAACTTGTTTTGTTTTTGACAGGGAACACGAATGGGTACAGAAGCCGTATTAGCTCTCATGGAAGCAACACCAACATCACAACCAGTAGTTATTGCATTAAGTGGAAATCAAACAGTTCGTGTACCATTGATGCTTTGTGTTGAAAAAGTAGGATCTACTCTTGTATTTAATTATTTGTTATAGTTATATAATCGATGTTCTTTCAGACTTTAGCCGTTGCTCAAGCAATGAAAGAAAAGAACTTTATTCTTGCTCAAGAATTACGAGGAAGAAGTTTTAAACGAAATTTAGAAACATATATTTATCTAAGTAAATTACGACCAAAATTATTTTCAAGTAAAGAAGTAAGCTCAAATGATTGATTATGTGTGATACTGTGCATGGAAAAAAGTTTCTCACATAAAGAAAAAGTTACTACATCTCACATGTCATTTTAGGTATCACAGGTAATATATTTATTACTTTTCTCTCCAAATTATATACTAGAGTATACAGAAGAGACATCTTTATACTCATTTAATTTTGTTTGAATTGTGGAATGATTTTATGATTTTTTTTGTTCATTGGAAAATCAATGGCCGTTGTTATTTGACCAATTCTTCTGGATGAAAATATTTCAGGCAATAGAGCAGTCTGTTATGTTTTTCTAAAACGGCTGTTTGTACTATTTTTATTATTTAAACCTATTTTTAACCTAATTATTGATAGTACGGAAAATGCACGTAATTCAGCACTACATATATTTCAATTTTCGAAAAACCTCATTTGTTGCTGTAATCAAAGATACTATTACTGATAATAATTGATCTGAATAAATGATCGCTTGTATGTAGAGACCTGCACGGGTTAAGAACGCCTAACCCGAACCCGACCCGACAACAACTTAACTCGAACCCGACCCGACTCGACAACATCTTAACCCAAACCCGACCCGACCCGACCCGACCCGATGAAAACAATCTCATCAAAAAACTGTGCTGAGAAAGAATATAGACTTGCCTTGTTAGACAAAAGTTTTTCGGTGTATATTGTAGAATCTCGTAGTTCAAAAAAAATTTTTTGAACGACGTCTGATTGGTCATTTTGTCTAAAAGGTTAATCTATTGAAAATTCCTCAGTACACTTTGTCAATAGATTATCTTAACCGAGATGATGACCACATCCTTTTTCTCATTGGTCAGTCAGTATCACCTAATACTAAGATAGCAAGTAGAGAGCATTATAGTAAAGTCTTCTATGTACGGATGTTTAAAACAGTACATTGAAAAAAAGCAGTAAGGGATGCATTGCCATTGATTTCAGTGCAGGAAGCACTCTCTTATGTGCAAAGAAAGCAATCATTAATCGACTTAGTGAATGCAATTGTTCTGAAACAAGTCTTTCACCTGGAAATTCCAGTAGGGATAACTTTCAACCAGTAATACAAAGCTAAAAATATTATTTATATTTTAAATTGCATAAATACAAATATTCAACCCGAACCCGACCCGATCCTAGGGTCGGGTCGGGTTCGGGTCGGGTTGCAGGTCTCTACTTGTATGCTGCTTCAGAAAACTTTTAATAATTGTGCTCCTTTTTATAATACATAGATTGATTGAGCACTAATTTCTTGCATATTGCTGCATGTTCCATTTTGCATGGTTTGCTAATGATGTACATTTAATAATATCTCTCCGGCGTATTTTACAAATATTCTCAAATTGAACATGAGTATCATTGATCTTAAGAATAAATCTCCCCTTTCTGTTTAGAAAATCTTTTCATTTGAGTTAATCCTTCTCTTCTTCGCAAAATGATCATAATTTTATAAATAAAATGATCCTCTTATTCTGCAGAGAACACGTCACTCCGTTATATATCATGTTTTTCACTGAAATTTTTGTAAACAAAAGAAAGCGGACATCCTTAAGTCTTCGTCAAGCTTAAGTCATACTTAATTCCCGTCAAAACTTTGAATTTTGTGTGAAATTTGCGATATGGAGTTACGCATATAGTTAGATAGCCCTTGGTATCTTTTGTCAGAATTTATTTTGAAAAATCATATACATCCAATTTTTTCTAAACCTCTTTCGTATATTAGTATTTCCTCTCCGAAAAGTTAGCGGAACTTTTTTCATATTTTGAAAACTTTTCGTTTCTTACAAAAACCTACGATAAAAATAAAAAATCGGACGAGGATATGCCCTAGAAAAAAGTGTTGGCTAAAGTTTAAGACCAACCTGAGATTTTTTAGCTCTTGAAATGGAGGAGACATCGTGAAATTACAGACATCTACTTTTTGATCACTATGTTTGGGATCACCTTGGGAAAACTCAGGTTTTCAAGCTTAAATGCTTACCGTAACCTAATCTAGACAACACTTTTAGAAAATTTGATCAGGATCCCGTGTATTGTGTTGAAAATAGATTTCTGATGGAGGGAGGGGAGTGGATCCTTAAGTTTTTTTATGATACAGAATAAGATAAAACTTGGTTTATGTTGAATGTATGTGAGAACTTGAAATTTATCTTACGAGGAAACCTTCAGACATATAGCTAGAATTTCGACTAAGTTGAAGGAATTTGCATTCCTATTTACTACAGAGTTACTTTATTAGTCAAAATTACTTTAATTTCCTTCAAATATATAAATAAAACGCAGTTCTATGTAACCAATGATATATGTTTCGTAATTTGCTTTTGTCTATCAGATAATCGTTTCGATTTCTAATATTAACAGTTAAAACAGCTTATTTTTAATATTGAACTAAAAAACTAAAGCAAAGAATGTGATTCTTAGAATGTCATTTTATCAATACTTGGAAGATTTTCAAATACCTAGCACTATTTTATGAATTATGAAAATGAGAGAGGAAGATTAGACGATGCAGATCATAAGAGAAAAATTAAATTAAATCAATACATATTTGATATAATGATCATTGTCACTGTATTAGCAAACCGTTCACTCCTTATACCATAATAATTTTCTACAACTTTTAATGTTTTTTCAACAAAATTATCTTCTTCAACTTCGTAGTTGATTAAAATTATTTCATTTTTGATTCTAGCATTCATTCAATATCGCTGTATTGAATATTGGAGCACCTGCATGTGGAGTAAATGCTGCTGTTCGATCAATTGTAAGATACGGTTTATGTGAAGGACATAAAGTTCATGTTGTGTTTGACGGATTTGAAGGCCTTTTAAGTAATCAAGTAAGAATGTATTTGTTCTTTTAACTCTAGAAAGACTAAACTATTACATTTACATATCAGGTTAAAAATTTTGGTTGGATGTCCGTGAATGGCTGGAGTTCAATTGGAGGCTCATTGTTAGGCTGTCAAAAGTAAGTGTATATATTAATTAATAAAATTGATCACCTTCGAATATATTTTTTCTCATAGAACAAATGCAACAAAAGCTGGCTTAGGAAAGTTGGCTGCCAAATTTCGTGAATATAACTTTAACGCTTTATTAATGATTGGTGGCTTTGAAGTAAATTATTCATTTATTATTAAAATTTTCATTTATTTTGATTTTCTTTATTTCAGGCTTATCAATCAATATTACAAATGTATGAAGCAAGAAATAAATATCCAGAATTTCAAATACCAATGATCTGTATACCTTGTACAATTAGTAATAACGTACCAGGAACAGAGTTCAGTATTGGAGCCGATACATCATTGAATGAAACAGTCAAAGTAATTGGATAAGACAATTAAATGTATTGAATATACAAAAAATTTGACTGTTTTCTCAATAGATTTGCGATAAAATTAAACAATCTGCTCAAGGTTCAAAACGTCGTATATTTGTTATTGAAACAATGGGCGGCTACTGTGGTTATCTAGCTACATTGGCAGGTTTAGCTAGTGGTGCTGATCAAGCTTAGTAAGACATGAGAAATACAAGTGTATAATAATGATATTAACACAAAACGTTTTTTTCCTTAGTATTTATGAAGAACCATTTACGATTAAAGATTTAATTGATGATGTTGATCATATGCGTAAAAAAATGGAAGGACATTTAAAACGTGGCTTATTATTAAGAAATGAAATGGCCAATGAACATTATACAACCGATTTTATAACAAATTTATTACAAGAAGAAGGTAAAGGTGTATTTAGTGCAAGAAGTAATGTTTTAGGACATATGCAACAAGGTGGTTTACCAACACCATTTGATCGTGCATTTGCCACAAAATTAGGATGTAAAGCTGTTACATATGCTGTCTCGTTAATGGAAAAGGGACCAATCACTGATGGTATATGACGACGTTCCATTACATACACACAAATAGATAATATGAATGTTTGTTTGTTTTTTATTTTAGGTAAAGTGGTGTGTAATACACCAGAGAGTGCTGTTGTACTTGGTTTAATAAAACGACAAAATGTTTTTACACCAGTTGAAGCACTTAAAGCAAAAACTGATTTTGAACACCGAATGCCAGTGGAACAATGGTGGTTGAAATTACGCCCATTACTTCGTATATTAGCCAAACATGAAAGTGTTTATATTTCTGATTTTGTTGAATCAGATATGGAAGATATACACGATTAAACAAATGGTTCTATATTCTTCCTTCCTTATATTTTTTAGAAATATACCTAAATACTTTTTGTGTTTTTTCATCTCGTCCCTTCAATTTCTCTTGCTTAGTCATATTTATGACTAGTATGTCATATATTTATTTAGTTGTTAGTCTCTTATCTTTTAGTTCAACTCACTCCTTCATTTTTTTTCTAAAACATTTCTTTTCAGTTTTATTTCCTCTTCTTCAAAACATTTTTATAACCATATACATATCTAGTCTAAGATATATTTTGACTTGATTTATTTTTTATTATTATTTCCATTTCACTGTTTATTATCTGCCTTGCTGCTATTTGTTTCTTTCCTATAGAGAGACAGAGAAATAAATTGAAACAATCATCTTCCAACTGATATTTTTATAATGTGTACTGCGATGAAAACTAATTTTATGGACTGGGTTACAGATTTTGCTGATGGTTTCAATATGAAATTAAGTTTAATAGTATCTTACTCCCTTCCGAAGACATCACATAAAGCCACTTGGAATAGATTACCCATCTCTTCACAGTGTGCATCGAGGCGAGCATTTAGCAAAAAAATTGTCGTGCTGTGTATTCCGATCTGAGTATAGAAAACTATAGCTGAAAATATGGGTCATATATTCCGAAAAGAAGTTTTGTTCTAACTGCTAAGGATCGTGAGAAAATACTTTGGTAAAAATTAGCACAATTAGAATGCTAAAATAAATTTTTCATTAAAGCCAATCAAGTTCAAAATAAAAACGACATAGATTATGAATCTAGGCCCTTTTTTGGCTAGATTAACGGAAAAATTTCTCAGTTTAGACTTATAGAACAAATTTATTTTCCGGGTTAACTAAGTTTCCGTATACATGTGACCATTGGAAAGAGTTTCCATAATTTTTCAGGGCTTCAATCTTCGCCAAACTTTATCAAAATCTTCGTCTGTATACAAATGCATGCAACTCACTGCCACTCTTTTCCTAGCTCTTGCTAGAGGGGTTCTGAAAAACCCTGCTTTTTCAGGTAAAATTTATTTTTCTCAATCTAGGAACATTTTTAAGCAAAAATAAAATCATATTCGGAAGTAACGCGTCGAGTTGCAATCGAACCATATATAAAACAATAAGTTGTGGGTTGAATAACTATTCATCCAGACTTTTTCCGATGAACCAGCAAGATCAATTATTCGAGAAAAAGTGAATTTTTTTGAAAACTCTGATTTTTCCTTGAAAAGCATCAGAGATGATTGAGCAATAACAATTATTCATGAAAGAAAAGGTTTACGAGCAAAAAATTTTGATATTCGCCTGCTATTAGAAAAGCGTCCACTGTGCTCCTCATAAAAAAAAAAGTCAGCGACTCTAATTTTGAAAAATCTTTGCTTCGATTTAAAAATGAATTACATTGATATGGAAATGTGGTATTTGGCTTCGGATTTGATTGAATCCCCCTGCCTTCATGGTCTCGGGACGTCCCTGATTTCAAGAGTCAATTTATCACATTTTCAGTTTTTTTCCGCCAGATTCAATCATTTCCGATTTATGATTCTTTAGATTTTTGAATAAATTATGTTTAACGCGCTTTAATCGTAAGAAATCGGTTAAACATAGATGAAAAATAAAAAGAGAGTTTCTTGACAATCATTCTTATGTTCGAATTACTTTCGTACAATATTTTGTGTTAAAACGGTTTGTACTCAACTGAGATACAATCCATATTTTAATCAAGTATCTCAGTTGAGAAACCATTATTTCTGCGAAAATATTCGTTTCTCAACTGGGATACGTTTGATAAAATATGGACTTCGCGAATTTTTCAACTAAGATTTTTGAAACGTGCATTTGTGCAAGACTACAGTGTACAAAGGTCTATTATTCAATAGTGAATGAAATGAAATTAGATATATGATGTATCTCTCCTGACTATCTAAGTATGCAAAATGGCGTGAAAGTCGCTCAAATTCTTGTAGATTTTGTAGAACTATTGAATAATAGACCTTTGTACACTGTAAAAAATAAAGTGTGTCCAAAACACACTGAACTTGCACATCACTTTAATTCGCATTTGTACATCTAGAAATGCACGGTGTGATGTGCCAGAAGCACACTGGCAAAATGTACACACCTGCGAATATAGAAAGACTTTTGCACACGTAGAAAAAAACACACCAGTTTGATTCGTATTTGCGCATGTGCAATTGTGAAAGAGTGCATTCTTGCACAATTCCACGTTTTAAAATTGTATCTTAGTTGAAAATTTCGCGAAATCCACATTTTATCAAATGTATCTCAGTTGTTAAACGAATAATAGTTTCTCAACTGAGATACTTGATTAAAATATAGATTGTATCTTAGTTGAGGATATAATTTGTATCTCAGTTGAGACGTTTAAGGCAGAAAACAATTGTGCATACAATGACATTTTTGTTTCTCTCTTCTTTACCACGTATTACTCACACATTAATTTGTATTCTGTTAACATATTCTACTCATATATATATATAAATATAATAGAGTTGATTTATTGAGTAAACATTGAGATGAATAAATAAAGTCAAAAAAAGTTCAAAATGTCTCGTCTTTAATCCCGTAACTATTCGTGGAACATTATATATTTGATTTACTTCAAAGAAAGAAAAAGAAAAAATCTTTTGTATATACTCTATTTTTTTGTCCTATAGTAATCCTTTAGTAGATATCCTCGAGAAAGAAAATACAAGGATATGTTATATATAAAAGTTTATTTTCTCTAATGAGCGGAAATTTTTAATTTCACAGTCCATTTATCAATTATTAATAGTACACGTGAATATGCCTTATTTGAATAGCCAGTAGTAATCTTTATATGAAAAAATTGAAAATAAACTGATAATGGCACGTATTTCTAATTCCATTATGAAAATGATTCAATTCTTTATTTGATAGAGAGAAAATCAAGTTGATTATATTTTTTTTAACTTATTCAACATCTCGAAGAAATATGAACGAATTGTATTATATTCAAATATCCTTTAGATATATATATATATATTACTTTGTGATAATGTAGCATTTTATGTTTGAGATATTTCATGTAAAAGAGCAAAGGTCGACTACCAGTTTGTCAATATAATCCTCAATTGCATTCTTTCTGTCAATAGAAATTCAGTTTCTATTTAACACCTACAATTTAACTAGAGATTGGATATTTATATACAGTTCAAATAGAACTAAAGCAGAAAGAAAAAAAAGAAATAAGGCAGAAAAAAATGTTGTACAGTATGATTCTTTCTTCTCTTTCATCTTATTATTTTTTCTTTTTCATCTGGCAAACCAGGTAACTATATGTTTCATCGATTGTTCTATTTAACTGTATGTCTCGAATTGTTGGTTTTTCTCTTTTATTGAAAGATTTATAATTACAATGGAGAAGATTTTTAATGAAAAAAAAAAAAAAAAAAGAATCAAATAAAGAAGTTCTTGAGAGGAAAAAATTAAATGCCAAGTATTTGACAATAAAAAGAATATATACACAAATAAATTATAATAAGAGAGAAAAAAGAAAACCGCAATCGTTGATATATATACACATCTGTAGAAGACGAAAATTTATACGTTTGAAACTTGATTTTTTAAGAAATTTTTTTTTCCGTTTATAAAAAAAGATCAAATCGTCTATGCCTTTGTTGTCCTATTTTATCGAACAAGAAACTAGCCATTCTTCCATGTATATTCATTTTATGTGGTGAGAAAATAGTAATACTTTTTTTTTTTATGTTTATGATTGACGTTATTGTATACATTTCTAATTGTTTTTCAACAACTATCAATACTATATCGTTTTCCATTTACATGCTTCAGAAAGACTATTAATTAATTAAGATTGTGTCCAATAGATTTTACAGTGTAAAAATGGTTATAACTACGAATAAATTATCTTAATATGTAAATTCCATCTGTTTGTTTACATTCTGACTTTTGATGAATAAAAGAGTGTGCATTGATTTATAATAACATATATATATATTTTTTTTTTGCTTCTTGTTTTTATGTATGTCCAATACATAGAAATCTTGAACAATAGTTAGTATCTTTCTCTTCTTTTTTTTTTTTTCATGGAATGTTTATGAATAACAGTAAAGTGTTAACATAGAATTTTTAGTTAAAATATGTTGATTCTATTTATTACATATCTAGTGAATATATGTATTTTCATTGTCTGTTTATCACAAAATATCAATCATGATTATATCGTCGTAAATGAGGAAAGAGACGAGAGAAATTGAAACCCCTATTTTTGTACGATATTTATTAGAATATTTTCATTGTTTTTCTAGGACAAATCTTTTTTTTCTTTCTTTTTTTCAATCGTCTTTTGAGAGACTATATGCCATTCTTTAATTGAGAAGAAAAACGAAGAAAATTTGTTTTCTTTCATTATAATAATCAATTGTTCTACAATCGATATTTTGTTGTTTTTTTGATTTTTTTTTTTTTTTTTGTTCTCTTCAACAGCTGTTCGCATCTTTCTGCGATGATGATGATGATGGGTAAGTTGTAGACAAATTCGATATTTTCGTTAATACATATGTTTCACATAGAAAAAAAGATCGTCGTACTTAAAAGAACTGAATAATTTTTCTAAAGAATGTCATTATGTATGATTGTATGTTATAATAAGCATGGCTATTTGATAAAAAGAGAAGACGGTAAAGTGTTAAAGGGATGTTATTCATTCAATCTATTATTATATTAAACATTTTGTCACTTATTGTCATTTTTTTTTTTTGCCCCGATAGTACAATAGAATAGATTCGTCTACATATTTCAAATTTGATTGACAGAACTTGAAATCAACCGAAAAAAAACATTTTTTATTGATTGAGTTACAATTGTTTAAAGTATAAAATAAAAATAAAAAATCTCTATTTATAAATCTTATCTAAAATTTATTTCATAAGAGAAGAATGATGAAAAAAGGTCTTTATTTGATTTAAACTTTAATTTTACTTGAATTAGAATAAAAAAAAATAAACGAAAATATAAATTCCTATTATGGAAATAAAGATATTCTAAAAAATTCCAAAATTGTTTTATAATCATTTGTATGATAAATACAAAATTTTATCTTTCTTCTCCATTTTTCGTGTCTCCATTTGCTCTGTTATAAACATTTTTTTTTATCTCGTCTTATTTTTTATTACTCATATATACATTCGAGTTTTTCTTCTTTTTTTTTCTTCTCTCTCTCTCTTTCAGATGATTTATGTATGTGAGTAACACAGCAAACGCTTCTTTTTAGGTAAAGGTTTGTTGCAACTTTCTTGTATTCAAAAAACTATATCATATTCTTCTATCTATACGCATTCGATCTTATTACTCAAGATGATTTTGTAGCCAATATGATTTTTGCTTATCACACCTGATACACACATATACGCATATACGACGCATATCATTATTATTGCTATTATCTCATTCAACTATGAATATAAATAGTGAAGGCGCAGAACAAACAAAAGTACGTATGAGAGAAAAGAAAGTACCATCCGCAATGACATCAACGATAAATGCAAAAGATACAAATTCTTCTTTTTCTAATACAACATCTAATGGAAATATGTCATCTTCAATACCAATAACAACAAATTCAACATCATCAACACAATCGACAACGGGAACACTTGAAAATGCATTTTTTTTGGGTTTAACAATTGATGATGCTCTAAATTCAACAGAAAATCTCAATGAATTATTTTATAATGCATGTAAATACAATCATATTGATTTAGTGAAGAGATGTGTCGAAGATAAACATGTAAATGTAAATGAACCGTATAATAACGATTATCCATTGTGTATAGCTAGGTAAGGTGATAATTTTAGATTTATTTTTTAAATATGAAAAATTTAATTATTATCTTCTCTATTTTAGTCATAAGGGTCATTATGATATTGTAAAATATTTATTAGAACATAATACCAATGTTCATATAAAACGTGAATTAAATTTAATCACAACACGTGGTAATCATCGTTTATCTCGAACGAATTTATATTATGGTGATAGTCCATTATCATTAGCCGTTAAATATGGTTTTGAAGATATTGCCATTTTATTAGTTGATTATGGTAGTGAAGTATTAAATGAAAATAATGAATTTGAAAAATCACCAATACAAGATGCTATACGTTTAAATCGTAATAAAATATTAAATAAATTTATTGAAAATTTAAAATTAAATAAACCATCACAATCAAATGAAAATATGTTATTACAAAAGAAAGGTGATATTTTACGACAATGTTTAATTAATGATCAAATTGATGCATTAAAAATATTTGTACCAAATGTTTGGGAAGAATTAAATGCTGATTTTATATTTGCCGTATTAAATAATTTAATGTTAAAAAATAAAATACAATCAGATAAATCATTTGATGTTTTAGAAGCAATTTTAGAAGCAATACCAGCAGCAAAATTAAAAATGTATGATATTGGTGATTTATTAAAACGTTTTTTACATGTATTACAAGCACAATTTTTAACAATTAGTGATGATAGAATACAAATACTTTATTTAAGAACATCATTATTATTTATTATTCTAAAATATCATGATACTTTTGATTTTTCACAATATTTAGATTTATTAGACTCTTATTTTCGTGCAATATACACAAGTATGGAAAATACAGGTTAGAATAAAAAATTTATTTCTTATTATTGTTATTTTTTTCATTTTTCTCTTAAATCTTTTTATATTATTTGTTTGTTATTATTTAATTTAGGCGAAGGTATAAATCAAATATATGAATATATTATACGTTTTTATGAAAATTTAATTCTAATGGGTCATCTTGTATTAACAGATAATAATGTTATTTTAAAATTACTTGAATGTCAACATGTTACACAAATGCAACCAATTGATATGTATTTAACTTGGCGTGCAAGAAATCCATTTTTATTAAAAGAAAAATGTCGATTAATAATTAAAAATAATATGATATCTTATAAACGTTCAATAATAGAAAAATTAAATTTAAATGAAGAAACATTTTTTTATATGTATTATCAACGATAGAAACAACAATAATAATAATAACGTTTATCTTTTCTATTTTATGTGTGTATGTGTGTGTGTGTGTGTGTGTTGAGTTGGTTGGTTAGAATGTGTGTGTAATGAGTATGCAGTTTTTTTTTCATGTGCTAAATTTCCCGGCGAGACAATATTTCATATAGTCTACAATATTCTAACACCAATAAAATATAACCTAAATGGTTAATAAGAATAAATAAGCGAGAGAAAATAAAATATTCTATTCTTTATCTGATCTTTTACTTTTAATAATATTACTCATTTTTATCGAACAAATTATTGTCATGGTGCCTCTTATTTTGTTTAATGGGATCTCTTACATTCGCTCTTTTTATTTTAAAAAAAATAACTAATGACAAATACTCATGCTTTCTTCTTGAAAAATTTGTGTTTTTTTTTATGTTGCTGTTTTACTACTTTTAATTGTGATATTTGTGTGTTGTGTGTGTGTGTGTTTTACTAGTTAGACATAATCCATATTTTGTTTTGTTGTTAGAATATTGCTTTTTCATAATGTTTAGTCGAATTTTTATATACACACACTGTATTTTTATCATTTTGATACAATATCATTAGGCTTATTATCGAAATAAAATAAAAAGATTGTTTAAAAAATGAGAACGATGAGTTACCATTTTCTGCATTTTATTTCTTGCTTTGATTAGTTTTGCAATTATTAGACATCTATAACTGTGAATTGATGTGCTATTATATTTGAACGAGAATACATTCCTGAATATAACATCGAATTTAAATATTCAATTTTTATACATTATGCATACGATTTTCTTTTTTTCATATATCAAAAATTAATGTGCAAAATACTGAAGGAATCGATTTTTATATTTACCAGTACAAAGTGCTATTTTTGTGTATGCTTAATTTCTTTTCTATTTTGCTTGAAAAGCGTTTATATTTGTAATGGTCATTTTGTTTTGACATAAGAATCTATAGATGATTTGTTTTATTTTCTACATGAAGTTTTATTTATTATATTGTAATTATGACAAAAACTAAAAATTTTGTTCGTTTGTTTTAATGCTAATTAACAGTAGAAAATTTGTAATAATAGTGCGTTATAGAATATAGTTTTTATTCTTTTCAAACTTGTATGCTCTGCTTTTAAAATGTCACATTTATCTTCGAAGTTTGAAATAAAATAATAGACAGTGTATTTTAAAAAAGTGCTGAATATATATGTATTGAATTTGAAAAGAAAAATGACGTCTTCCAATCACAGGTTTGACTAACGAGAGGAACCTTTCCAGATGATTTTCTCCAATTTTGATAAAACATAGATTTTTAGAGTTTATTTTTTATGATGATCACGAATTGGATATTTCGTTTTGCTTATATATGACTTTCTAGTATCATTCTATAGAAATCGCTGATCAATTGATCTATACTTCTAGATGAAAATATTCTGATTTGACCAGTTAATAGACGAGATCAATGAAAGTCTCGGAAACTAGCAAACAATTTCCACCGAGTTATATTTATTTTATAGGGAAAAATACCTCAGTCAGCCTTATTTTATAGGGAAAAATACCTCAGTCAGCCTTATT
The DNA here is from genome assembly GCA_905250885.1 of Didymodactylos carnosus. Classification (NCBI taxonomy): domain Eukaryota; kingdom Metazoa; phylum Rotifera; class Eurotatoria; order Philodinida; family Philodinidae; genus Didymodactylos; species Didymodactylos carnosus. The sequence continues at coordinate 25,888 of CAJNOQ010000257.1, forward strand.
TTAACGATATAAAAAACTGAAATCTACATAACTCGGTGGAAATTGTTTGTTAGTTTCTAAGACTTTCGTTGATCTCGTCTATTAACTGGTCAAATCAGAATATTTTTATTTAGAAGTGTTTTATTTTGTCAGATGTAGCAAATGAAAAAGCGAAGGGTCGGTCAGAGTTATAAAGTGTACGATATAAGAGTAGAAATAACAAGACTATAAGTATGAGTAATTCTGTTTACCAGTAACGCACACTATATAAAGAACTTTTTGTTCCTCCTTTTTATAATGTTTCATATGTAAAGTACAATAATGTATATTTTTCTTTGACGATAACTCTGAGAAGAGTCGAAACGTTCCTTTGAATAGTTGACATACTGGTATAAGATAACGGGTGAATATATTTTATTTTACACGTGATCACCTACATAATAATCGAACTCAAATATTTTTTTTTTTTAACTTTTACTTTTCTTTTATATCTACTTCATTTAACAACAGCAACTAAATAAAAATAAAATAGTCGATATCATATCATATTTCACAAATTTTAATATCGAAACAAGTCAAAAACAAATTTTAGACGTAGAATATAGAATGAGATAAAGAACGAAAAAAAATTGAAAATGAGAACGCAGAATTTTTTTAATGAAAAGTGACTGATAGTACATATTTGTTTCAAATAAACCACATACGAAATTTTTTATTAAGACTATGAAACAAAACAAGATAACATGAAGCACTTTGTGCATCACACTGTCCCTTGACATGATATGGATAAGGACGGAAAAATAATGAGCGGTACACATATTACGTAGATATAAGAGGCTCTCTAACTATACCAGAATCAGATTATAAAGTCACAGATGAGTCCTTTTTCAATAAGACGACGTTAAACATAAGTTAGCTGAGGAATGAACACTACCGATGATATGTAATAGAGTAGAATTGATACATTTGTACATCTATGACTATAGATAATGTAAACGGAGATATTATGTTTTCTTACTCAAGCTTCTCTGAACGAAAAGAATTATGTTTACGTCTAAAGTTTGTAGAACTGATAAAAATAATTATATATATTCACAGAAACTAACAGAGTCAGTAGATTCACAATTATATCATCTTTACAAGTTATAGTAACAGTGTACATTGAAAATATGTTCTCCTATTCTGTAAAAATTAAAATATGGCTTTAAATCAATGATGCTATGCCCATTCAAATACTGCACTTGTATATTGTATTGACAACATACATTGTACTAATATAGGATATTGAATATAACATCTTTCGTTCAGTGAGACATAATTCTGCATCCACTTCATTAAAAGTAACAACTAAAAGACTATTATTAACATATATATCACAATCACCACCATCGCTTTCTATTAATAAAAATAATCATCGGGATAATTTGAGCCTATAGCGACTGTTAGATAACTATTTTTGCTGGTATATGTATTTAAAAGATCAAGATGTGGTTTCAATGAATGTTTATTAGGATAGTTGAGATTGAGAAATGTCGCATTGTATAATCGTAATTACTCGTATTACAAGCTGCACATACGGTTTGACGAACTGTGGCCATTGAAAGTTTATCACAAAACTTATTCATACAATTTACTTTTGTGTCTAAGGGAATAATAGCTGGTCATACAGTTTGTTGGATTTCAAGCTTTTGATTCAAGGAATTTTAAATCAAGGATTTTTTGATTCTGAAGTTTATCTTTTAACCGCCACATACTCTTTATAGAAGATTCAAGTCGATCAGCGTATGGTCATTGTTTGTTGTGCTAAACAACAAACAATGATCACACAAATGGTATATAGATTCATCATACACTGAAACAAAAAAGGTGCCATATGGAACTTAAATTGTAACAAATTCGAAACCTTTTTAAGGTTTCGTAGGAATATGAAAAAGCTTGCAAAAGATTTGTCGACGGTCTAGAAAACTTTTTTCAAGGTTTCGTGGATTTCCTACGAAACTTTCAAAAGATTTATTTCGAATTCGTTGCAATTTTCGAAACCTTTTTTAAGTTCTGTAGCGTGTACGAAACTCTTTTTGCGTGCACGAAACCCTCTTTGGTTCCGTATGGCACCTGTTTTTTTCCAGTGTACAGAGTATGGTAATAGTTTCTTTAAAAAGATACGCATCTAACACATCATCAATAGTACTATCTAATATTGAAGTAGATTGGGTGATGTAATAGAACTCGTATTACTTCCAAAAAGAGGTAAATTAGTTACATCATGGACAATATTGAAGATAGTTCAAGATTTGCTTCTACTTTACGATTTGCTGATAGTCATAAACATCTAGGAACGCTACCTATTAATTGTCCATAGCTCACAAAAGACGACTTTACTTGTTTTCAAGGGCCTCTGAGTACCTAAATACCAATCTAACCACTACATCTGAATTTTTCTAACAGTCATGATCGAAGTGAGCACAAAAGGTTGCATATGTTCCACCAAAAATTTTATTTTTCCTTATCATTTTTTATACAAAGCTCTGCCATGAAAAATTTAACCGATACTGGCCAAAATTACATTTTTTAATTCGAGAAAACTTCATCGAAAGGTTAAGAGAAACAGTTTTACTTTAAGATGACAAGAAAGCACCACTGAAACTTGACTGAATGCTACAAGAACAAGCTCGAAAAAACTTACCATTTAGTTCCAATAACCCGGCATTCGAGATCTACTTTTGAACTTTGTGAGCTGTCCCCATGAAAATTACATGTGAACTTTTCGAGATTATTTATCTTAGATGCTATTCTAGTAGCTCTACAAACGTCGCCAAGTTCCAAAGTCGATCGAACAAATTGTTGGGGTCGCTTTTCCAGAAATCGTCGTCAAAATCTTAATCTCATATTTCATAAAGAAGCAGCTTTGATATCGAATTTATGTTTAGACTCAAAAATACTACACAGTTCAGTATTTTCTACTCTTCTAGAGGCTACCAGAAGTCCAGATTGTGACGAGGATTTCCGTACATGCTCTATCTGGCTCTATCGTACATTATTTTCCAAAAAGACTAATCAGAAAGTGCTTGTTGACTTTAGTCCCTCACAGATACTTGACGGTTATAACTTTAGAGTTTAGACGGGTTAAACGAACATTTACTAAAAACTGGACTAGTCATGACGAGCGAAAGGGACGTTCCAGACTAGTTTTGACGGAATATGCGGACATTTCGGACCAGTCACGACGGTCGTCTTCAGAAATTGTTTGCTTACCAGGGTTGTTACCCATAGGTATATAATCAATAAACCAAGTGATAGACAAAGTGCACAACCAACCAAATTCAGCACTACAACTCCCACAATAACAAAAAAATAGACAAAAAATGATGTTTTTATATACATGTGGCTCTGTCTTCATTTCGATTACACGTTGTTTGTATCACAGTTTCTTTTCCATTTGTTTTTCTGTATGCATAGTATTTTCCTGCATTATTTTTCCGCACAGTTTTTTTCTCGGTATATTTCCCGTTCTTTCTTTGCTTTTTTTTGACATTGTTTGCTTCATAGTCTTCAGCTAACGCCTTTTTTTACCATACTTTTGCCCTACACTTTTACTGCGTTTTACCAGACTTTTCCCAAGGGGGGAACCGCTGATTTTTGGATTTTTCCGATTTCACCGATTTTCACCAAATGAAAAGTCACCGGAAATGACTGGAAGTCATTGGAAATCACAGAGGATCGCTGAAAATGACTGATTTTGGGCTGATTTCAATCAGCTGTTTACCTCTTGCATTTCCCCACAATTTATCAGTTCAAGATTTTTTCCACGGTTTTATTTTCACCATGCAGTCATTAGGTGCCTCTACTTGCTGCATAGGAAGTATTGGTTCAGTATTTTCTAGGACCACGGACGTTTCTAGAACCCATCAGTTCCAAACAGTCTAATCAATGGCAAGTCGAGCGATAAAAGCAGCTGATCAACTACGAGCTCAATGGTATTGGAAATCGAGTTTTGATCCATCGTCAACAAATGAAAAAGAAGAATGGACAAAATATTCTGATATCGAATCAGCAATTATCGAAGAAGCATTTAATGGAAACAATAAAACAAAACTAATTGAACTGGATAACTATTCGATTAACTTAAACGATTCCATTCAAATCAGCCAATCGGATCCAAATAACCAACAGCAAATAAAACGAGTTCTAATTAGTAGACATGAAAATCAAGGTTTGAGAGAAGAAAGATTCTTTCTTCCACCAGTATTGAGTAAAACATTCAATACAGACTGGAGCAGAGACGCTTATACTTTTCTTTCACAGTGGAAGAAACACAAGAAACTTTCTGATACTGAAATAGTGAAGCAGGCAGCGGATGGCATAATTATCGAAGGAAAAAAACTAGGCCACGAGTGTGAATCACAATATATAGCCCGCCAACTAATAGCCGTGGAAAACAAGGGCCAACAGGAAATTTATAAGTGCTGCATTCAGCTATACACAATGGAATGCTTTCTATACAAACTAATAAATAAAGCAATCGGCGAAGACGATACGAGCAAAGCAAACACTCTTGGTCCATTTTGCTACATTTTATTCAGAAGCTGGCTAAAAGCTGATACGAAACATTCACCGGAACTCTACCGAGGAGCAAATATCGATCAGAACATGCTTGAATCGTATAAGGAAGCGACTGGCCGCGAAAGATACTGGAACGGCTTTACCTCAACCACCAGAAACCGTCAAAAAGCTCAAAACTTTGGCAATACCTTATTCATTATCAACGCGACCAACAACGGTGGATTAGACATATCGCCATTTTCAAATTACGACGAAGATGAAGTCCTACTTCCTCCAGCAACAGTATTTAAAATAAAAAAACTCAAGAAGACACCTACCCAAACCTATATTTACTTGAAACTACGAAATTATAACCATACATCCGACCCATCATAATTCAAATCAGTGATGCCAATCTCACTGGCGAGAGACAAGCACTGCTCCGCTCAAACTGAAATGTCATCTACTGCCATGGAATATCTAGAAGATAGAAGAACACTTTCGTTATTTGCATTATTCAGCAGCTGCATCCACAATGATTCAGTTGATGGCGACCGCGTCGTCGTCAGAAAACCATTATTATGACGGAAGTAAAATGTCACCTGGCGCAATTGAACATCTAGAAGATCCATGAACACTACAATATTGATGATTTGCACTCTTCATCAGCTCTTGCATCACTGACTCAGTCGTTGTTGACCTCGTCGTCGTCACATGAGCATCGCTCTGCGGCAAGTGAAATGTTATCCAGTCCCATGGAACATCTAGGAGATAGATGAATAGTCTTCTGCTGGGTGTTCTTCACTAGCTGCATCACCACTCATTCAGCTATTGGTGCTCACGTCGTCGTCACATGAGCATTGCTCTGACAAACGTGAAATGTCCTCTTGTGCCCAGCAACATCGAGGAGCTAGATGAATAGTCAAATCTTCTTTGGTAGTCTTCACTAGTTGCATCATTACACACTCCGTTCTCGGCGACCTCGTTGTCGTCACGCGAGCATTGCTCTGATGAAACCCAAATATTATCTTCTGCCATGAAACATCGAGGACATAGATGAATATCATAATCTTTGGCACTCTTCACTAGCTCCATCATTATAGACACACTTGTTGGCAACCTCGCCGTCGTTACATGCGCATTGCTGCGAGGAAACCGAAATGTCATCTGGTGCCACAGAACATCTAGGAGCGAGATGAATAGTCTGCTTATGGTCGTTAGTATTCTTCAACAGCTGCATTATCATTGAATCAATTGCTGGTGAAGTCGTCGTCGTCAAATGAACATTGCTGCGATGAACGTGAAGTATCATCTGGTGCCGTCGAACATCTAGGAGATAGATGAGCTGTCTGCTGCTCTTGGTAGTCGTTGGTATTCTCCAACAGCTGCATTATCATTGACTCGTTCTTGGTGACCTCGTCATCGTCACATGAGCACTGCTGTGTCAAAGGTGAAATGCCATGTGGTACATGGGAACATCTGGGAGATAGATGAATAGTCTGCTCGTTGGTGTTCTTCACTACCAGCAGCATCACTGATTCAGTTGTTAGCCACCTCGTGGTTGTCACATGAGTATTGTTGTGAGGAAAGAGAATGTGAACTGGTGCCATTGAGCATCTGGCAGCTAGATGAACAGTCTGCTCATTGATGCTCTTCACGAGCAGCAGCATCGTTGATTCAGTTGTTGGTCACATCGTGGGTGTCACATGAGTAATGTTGTGAAGAAAGTGAATGTCAACTGGTGCTATTGAACATCTGGCAGCTAGATGAACGTTCTGCTCATTGGTGCTCTTCATTAGCTGCATCATCACTGATGCAGTTGTTGCTCACCTGGTCGTCGTCACATGACCATTGTTGTGACGAAACTGAAATACCATCTGGCATCCGGGAACATCTAGGAGAAAAATAGACAGTTTCGTGATGCTGATTCGTATTATTCGGTAGCCAAATCATCACTGACTCGGTTGCCGATGACCTCGTCGTCGTCAGCTGAGCATTGTTGTGATCAAAGTCAAATGTCATCTGCCACCACGCAAAATCTCGGAGATAAACGAATACTACCATCTTTGGTATTCTTCACTGGTTGCATTATTATAGATTGAGGTCTTGTTCACCTCGTCGTCATCACTTGACCATTGCGGTAACGAAGGTAAAATGTCATGCGGTGCCGTGGCATGTCTAGGATATACATAGACGGTTTCGTGATTTGCAGTCTTCACCAGCTGCATCTTTGTTTAGTCGGTTGTTATTCACCTCGTCGTTGTCATATGGGAATTGCTGTGGCGAAAGTGAAATGTCATCTGGTGCCATGGAACATCTTAGAGATAGATGAATAGTCTACTACTGCGTGTTCGCCACTAGCTATATCATCATTGATTCAGTTGTCGGTGACCGCGTCGTCGTCACATGTGTATCAGCATCAGTAAAGCGAAAGGTCGCCCGACACCATGGTACATCTAGAACATAGATGAACCGCCTACTCATTGGTTTTCTTCACTAGCTGCATCATCATGGAATCAGTTGTTGGTGACCTCGTCATCACATTGTTGTGGGGAATGTGAAATGGCATCTTATGCGTTGGAACATCTAGGAGATACCTGAACAGTACAATCTTTGACATGCTTCACTAGCTGCATCATCAATGATGCTGTTCGTTGTGAGCTCATTGTCACATTGTTCTGGGGAAAGTGAAATGACATCTTGTGTCTTGGAACATCTAGGACATAGATGAATAGCCTGCTCGTTGGTGGTCTTCACTAGCTGCATCATCATTTACTCCTTTGTTATTGACCTCGCCGTCGGCGCATGAGCATTGCTAAGACGAATGTGAAATCTCATCTTCTGCTGTGGTCTAGGAGACAGATGAATCTAGGAGATAGATGAATAGTGTAATCTTTCGCATTCTTCATCAGTTCCAACATTTGGGATTCTGTTGTTGGTGACCTCATCCGCGTCATACGAGAATGGCTGCGCGAAAAGTGAAATGTAATCTGCTGCCATGGAACATCGAGGAGTGAGATGAATAGTGTAATCTTTGGCATTCTTCACTAGCTGTATCACTATTAATTCAGATATTGGGTACCTCGTCGTCGACATATGAACAGTGTTGTGACGGAAATGCAATGTCATCTGGTGCAGTGAAACATCGAGGAATTAGATGAACAGTCTGGTAATTGTCGTTCTTCACTAGTTGCATCAGTATTGATAGAGTTGTTCGTAATCTCTTCGTCGTCGTATAAGCATTAGTGTGGCGAAAGTGAGATGTCATCTTGTGCCATGTCCGATCAATGAGCTAAAGGAATAGTATAATCTTTGGCATTCTTCACTACCTGCATAATTATTGATTCAGTTGTTGCCCACCTAGTCGTCGGCATGTGAGCAAGTTGTAACGAAAGTGGAATATTATCTGGTGCCTTGGAACGTCTAGGAGATAAATGACTAGTCTGCTAATGGGCATTCTTCAGGAGCTGAATCAATATTGATGCAGTCGTTGGTGACCTCGTGGTCGTCACATGAGTATTGTTGTGAGGAAATGGAAATGTCAACTGGTGCCATGGAACATCTAGGAGCGAGATGAACGCTCTGATGCTTTCTATTCTTCACTACCTGCATCGTCAGTGAATCAGTTGTTGTTGAACTGGTTGTCGTCACATGAGCATTCCTGTGACGAAAGGAAAAGGTCAGCTGTTGCCTTCGGACATCTCGGGGATAGGTGGACGGTTTGATGATTTGCATTTTTCAGTAGCTGCATCATCATTGACTCGGTTGTTCTTCACTCCGTGGTCGTCACATGACCATTGTTGTGATGAAAGTCAAATGTCATCCGGTGCCATGAAACATCTCGGAGACAGATGAATAGTCTGGTGCTCGTTGGCATTGTTCACTAGCTGCAGCATCATTGATTCAGTTGTTGGTGAGCTCGTCATGGTCAAATGAACATTATTGTGACGAAAGTCAAATGTCATCTGGTGTCATGAAACATCTAGGATCAGATGAACAGCCCGCTACTACTTGGTATTCTTCCCTAGCTGCTTCATTAATGATTGAGTTATTCGTGACCTCGGCGTCGTCGCTCGAGCATTGCTGTGAGCAGACTGAAACGTTGTCTCGTGCGTTGGAACGTCGAGGGGATAGATGAATAGTTTCATTTTTGTTATTTTGCACTAGGTGCTTTATCATGGATTGAGTTGTTGGTGACCGCGTCGGCGTCACTTGAGCATCGCTATGATGAAAGCGAAATGTCATCTGTTGCCTTGGAATGTGAAAGAGATAGATGAACACTTTCGTTATTTGCATTGTTCACTAGCTGCATCTTTATGGATTTAGTTGTTGGTGACCGAGCCGTCGTCACATGAGCATTCCTGTGACGCAAGTGAAGTGGCATCTGGCTGCCTTGGAACGTCTAGGAGGTAGATAAATAGTCTGCTGGTTCGTATCCTTCGCTAGCTGCATCATCATTGATTCAGTGGTTGGGGGCCTTTTCGTCGTCACGTGATGATTGCTGTGGCGAAATTGACATCCCATGTGGTGCGATTTGACATCTAGAAGATAGATGAATAGTCTGCTGTTGGATATTCTTCATTAACTACACCACTACTGATTGAGTTGTTGGTGACCTTGCGGTCGTCTTTTGAGCGGTGTTGTGACGAAAGCGGAATGTCATCTGGTGCTTTGGAACATCTGGAAGATAGATGAATAGTCTAGTAATTGGTATTTTTTACTAGTTGCGTCATTATTGATTCGGTTGTTGGGGAACTCCTCGTCGTTGGTTGAACATGGATGTGACGAAACCGAAAGATCAACTGGTGCCATGGAACATCTAGGAGCTAGATGAACGTTGTGATGGTTGGTGTTGTTCGCTGGGCGCATCGTCATGGATTCAATTGTTTGTGACCTCGTCATTGTCACATGAGCATTGCTGTGACGAAAGTGAAATGTGGTCTGTTGTGTGGGAATATGTAGGAGATAGATGAATAGTCTGATGGTGGGTATTCTTCACTAGGTGCATCATTATTGATTGAGTTGTTGATAACCTTGTGGTGGGTATATGAGTGGTGTTGCGGTGAAAGTGGAATGCCATCTGGTGCCTTGAAACATCTAGTAGATAGATGGATAGTCTGGTGCTCGTTGATATTCTTCACTTGGTGCATCATCATGGATTCAGTTGTTGGTGACCTCGTCGTCGTCACATGAGCATCGTTGTGACGTAAGTGAAGTGTCATGTGGCTGGCATAGCACGTCTTGGGGATAAGTGATTGGTCTGTTGGTTGGTATTCTTCACTAGCTGCATCGTCATTGATTCAGTTGTTGGTGACCTCGTCGTCGTCACATGAGCATCGTTGTGACGTAAGTGAAGTGTGATGTGGCTGGCATAGCATGTCTTGGGGATAAGTGATTGGTCTGTTGGTTGGTATTCTTCACTAGCTGCATCGTCATTGATTCAGTTGTTGGTGACCTCGTCGTCGTCACATGAGCATCGTTGTGACGTAAGTGAAGTGTGATGTGGCTGGCATAGCACGTCTTGGGGATAAGTGATTGGTCTGTTGGTTGGTATTCTTCACCAGCTGCATCGTCATTGATTCAGTTGTTGGTGACCTCGTCGTCGTCGGATGTGTTGTTGGGAGGAAGGTGAAACGTCATCCGGTGCCATGGAGCATCTAGGTGATAGATGAACAGTTTCGTGATGGTTGGCATTCTTTGCTAGCTGCATCATCATTGATTCAGTTGTTAGTCACTTCGCCATCATCACATGAGTATGGCCGTGACGAAAGTGAAGTGTCGTATGATGTCATGGGGAAGGTATATGATAGATGAACAGTTTTGTGATTTGCATTCTGCAGTGACTGGATTGTCACTGAGTCAGTTGTTGGTCACATGGTCGTCGTTATCTGAGCATTTCTGTGACGAAAGTGCTATGGCATCTGGTGTCATGGAACGTGTGGGAGATAGATGCATAGTATGATGATCTGGATCGTTCATGAATTGGATCATGGTTCATTGGACTGTTGGTTGGATTCGGAGCGTTACGTTTGTAGGGCTTGGAGAGGGGCACTGCTTGTGCTGTCGTGCGTGGTTGTTTTTTGGATGTGTGATTAGTTTGTTGGAGTGTAGTGTTATTTCGGTGTGTTTGGGGGAAACGTATTGGGTGATAAGCAGGTGATATGATTTAGTTGTGATCGCTACTGTCTTGAGTTTCTAATATTTGAGATTCTAATGTCTTAGTTAAAAGACCACTTTAAATACAATTTGATTCCATTTTCTTGTTCACTAATAAAATCTTCTACTATCTGTTTTAAAATGCCGTGCACTCTGCCTTTTTCCGAATAACGTTTGATAGGAGAGAGACAGCTACCTGCGTTTTTTTATTACTGTGTAGACAGGATCTTGGCAAATCTTTTTGCAAGCAAAAGTTAGTCTTGGAACAATTGAGAAATCTGGTTTGAAGACGATCTTTGTAAAACAAGCTCAGATTTACAGAAACTAGTATATAGATTTACTGATTTTTTCCATAGGTGGTTGATAGGGGACTGGTTCTACAAATCTACGCAAGTTTAAGGTCTCCACATATCATCGTTCTGACGGAGCTCGATTTGCCCAGGGACATGCCGGTCTCCTTCCGGTCTGGTCCGGGAGTGTCAAATACGCAGCAAACCTAAGTAATCAACTGATCACTTCAGGCGAGCCAATTTCTTAGGAATGTTTCCTTTTTCCTTTTCTCCTACTCAAGCCTTTAAAAATTGTGATTTTCTAATAAATTGGCCGAGCTGAAGTTCTAGTAATCGTTCTAATGGTATATACGTTCTAAGGATATATTTTAAAAATAATGAAACAGTACAACATGAAATAATTAATTCAACATTAATTGATGATAAAATTGAATCACCAACAGATGATAAGATGTTGAAAATGCTAAATAAAATTGAAAGTGCTGATGCTCGATTAATCATATACAACGGCACAATTAATTGGAAAATCGCACGAATATTATTAGATTGTGGTGCTATATATGCGTTACGTGTGTTCAACTTGTATTAGCGATATTAAATCACTCATTGGCTTAGCACGATTGTATCGTAGATTTATTACTGCATTTTCTCAACTAGCAACCCCGTTAACCGATTTGGAAAAGGCTGATCGTGATTTTAACTAGACATCTATCGAAGAAGAATCATTTTTATAAATAAAAGAAGCATTGCCTATGAATCAAAAAAACTAAGTTCAGCTAAATCAAATTATCCAACACATGAACTGGAATTCTATGCAATAATCATCTGTTTAAGAACGTGGAGATGTTATGTTGAAGGCGTACATTGTACTCAAGGAAATAAGAATAAAGTAATATAAAATACAAAAATACGCGAAACAAGAATACGAACGTGGTTATAGTATTAGAAATTACTATAGTACTCGACAGAATAACCTTAATCATACTTCAGTAAGACTAGATTGAGAAAAAACCATTCTTTATACGCTTGAAATTGTCTTGAGATGGATAAACTATCAAGTTCATCGTATCAATTATCATTACCACCTGTTGTTTTTGTCGTTTTGGAGGCATTTTTTCTCAGACGATTTATCATTGTTGATAGTTTCGCTAGGGTACATAAACAAGTTGACGCGAAACCTTTAAAAATGAATTGGCAGAATCCACAGTATGGTTACAGAATAGAATTAACAACTTGTAAGAGAAATTGAGCAGTTATACTAAGAAATAATTGGTTTTTTTTGTTAATATTTTTAAAAACTGTTTTGTCGCTGATTCAGTATCACCACCATCAATACTCAATCAAGAGACTGTGCTTCTGACTCTAAACAGATTTAAATATTTCCAATACATTTCTGATTAATCGAGGCCTACAAGCAACGAAACAGTGCATTATATGTGTTTTCCATGCTAAAGATTTTTATAGACTAACGATATTGAAAACGGAAATTATTTTCTGACAAGATGAGTTAGTATTTTTAAACCAGTTTTATTCATATCGGCACAGTTTGCGTCCAAAAATACTCTTGACCTGCAGATTTTATGGAATACATTCCAACTTATGCATGTAAAACGACAAGAAGACCCAAGCGTGGGCAAGTGATAAAGTTTTTAACAAACGAAATCAATTATCATATTCTAAATTTGATTTATTTAAAAGCGTGTTTTAAAAGAACTACATTTACCAACAGTGACCTCGCAAATGGTCTTATAATAATCGTTTCGTTGTATTACACAATCAAATTTATACAATTTGTTGACAAGTCGTCAAAATATTCAACTCAGAGGGATTTTGTACCATAAACAGCTGAAGGCGATAAATAGACAGTTAGGAGCTATTTACTCTACTATGACATCTTCAGTCATATCAGCCAATGTGGTGATAGCACACGACTAGTTATGTGCTATTAGAAGATGATCTATAGATCACAATCAACGTGCTTGACAACAGCTTATTTTTACTGAATGGTGACAGGATCTATAATTTGTTTTACTTCCACTATGCTATTGTGTTCTTGTTTTATGAATAATTGAAATATAACAACACTCCACAAGCATTAAATTATAAAATATTCTCCACTCGATTTCTCTTGTCTGTAATTGTATTAAAAAAATTTTAAATAAACAAGTTTATTTCTTATTTCTTTCTTTTCATTTTTATTTGCTTGATCTTTTGACAATGCTAATGTCAAAGTTATGATATTTACCTACTAATATCATTATGGGAAATATTTTTTGTATCTCAGCTGATGCACTAATACTCTGCCACTGCTAATAGGAAGCATCTGCACATATACTCTTTCACGACTAAAAAATGTTTGATTTTAATGCAAAATTCATTTGTAAGTCTTTAAATCCCTTTGATCTTATGTTGATGAGAAACTACTCAAAAACATTAGAAATTTTGTTAGTTAAAAATAGTATAGATAAGCATATAAGAATAACCTGCTCGTGTGTTTCATGGTTGCTGTTATAAAAGCTGATAACTGAGCTGATAGGGTCAAGAAAAAAGTATATACCGCAATGTGGCGACATCAGATATAATTGCATACTGCGATTCAAATGAGAGGTGTTGCTTGGACAAACAATAGGGTTATGATAGTGGTACTATATGAAAACTTTTAATCGTTCTACGCCCACAACACTTGGATCGAGGTCCAGAACTATAAAGAGTATATTCCTTCTATAAGAAGGACATTGTGAAATATAGAAAGTCGTGTACAAAGTTTATAGCAATGGAGAGATCAAAGTGTTTCTTGTTCTTTTGGTTAAATTTTTTCTATGAAATATGGCGGCTGTACTGATAGTATGACGAAAATACTGCAATCAATAATTTGAATTCTAGAACGATTATTCTGCATGAATGGCACTAGAAAATCATTTATTGTTTGGAATTAATAAATGAGTAAAACAATTGCTAATGATAGCAATTCAACAGTGGATGTTTATGTGAAATCAGAAAATACACTTGATAGCAGCGATCAGTATGAGTTAATAAATACTGCAAAGCAACAAGGTAGTCAAAGTATGACACCTGATATTGGTACGAATGCGTCGTATTCATTCGATTCCAATACACATACAAACAATGACGGTAAAATAATTAACAATAATGAAACACCCTCACCAACAATCTCTGCTGTAGTTGATATACCGTTTAACACACGAAGACAATCAACTAAAAATGATGATTGTAGTGCTCTTTCGGAAACTACAACTTCCGTAGAATCTAAACCATCTATTGTCAATACTTTTGTGAAATCAGTTCATTTATTGGCAATAGCAAATGCTCGACATAGGTATCATACCATTATTTTAATTTTTTATACTTTAATTGATTACCCTTTTATCCTAGAAATTTTCTTGTTGGCTCCAGTCAACAAGTGACAGACGATTATAGCGATCTTGATAAATGCTTTCCACAACGAGAAGCAACGATAATGGTGGTTACATGGAATACCGGTGAAGCAAAAAATTTATATGAACAAAATTCACCGAAGAAAACCGGTTTAACCAAAGAACAAATGATCGAAGATATGTCCGATATTATTTTACCAACATGGATCGATTATGTAGCAGATATAATTGTAATTTGTACACAAGAAATGTCTGCATCAAAGAATAGGTAATTATATGAAATATCAAATTTAATTATTATTATCAAACTATAACATTTAGAGTAGATTGGGAAATTTTATTACAAGAAGTTATTGGTCCATCACACGTTTTATTTCATTCTGTTCATTTTGGAACATTGTCACTGTGTATATTTTTACGACGTGATCTTATATGGTTTTGTTCCGGTACGTTCAATTTTAAACTAAAAAAAATAATTGAAATAATAAAATCTGAACTTTATATTTAGAACCTGAACAAGATGTCTACAAATTTCGTACAATTGGTCCGGTAAGAACAAAAGCATCACTTGCCATTACATTTAATTTATTTGGAACATCATTTATGATTATTAATTCACATTTTGAAGGTACAAAGATATTCACATGTACTATCGATCATCAAAAGTTGATATTTTTTATTTTAGCTGGCGACGATAAAGATGGACGAGCTAATCGAAAATTAAATTTTTTAAATACAAAAGCAAAATTAACTATACCGCATGTATACATCAAACGTATTGAAAAAACTTCAAATTTGAATAGTTCAGTAAAAACTTCATCCACATCATCGTTAAATACTCTAGCAACAAGTGTCGGTAATATATATTCTCGTTTATTTATATTTTATTTATTCAACAATAATCTGTATTTGAGATGTGACAAGATTTTCGGATTATGTCTTATGGGCTGGTGACATGAACTTTAGAATAGAAGAACATCCACAAACAGTTATTAATCTAATAAAACAAAATCAATACAAGGATTTACTATTGAAAGATGAAT
The DNA here is from genome assembly GCA_905250885.1 of Didymodactylos carnosus. Lineage (NCBI taxonomy): Eukaryota > Metazoa > Rotifera > Eurotatoria > Philodinida > Philodinidae > Didymodactylos > Didymodactylos carnosus. The sequence continues at coordinate 41,290 of CAJNOQ010000257.1, forward strand.
TCAAAGTTGCTCAAAGTAAAAATGGTACGTTAACAATTCATAATTCAATATGTAATCATTTCCCTTTTTTAACTCATTTTTATCTATAATTATTAATCGTTTCTTATTAAAATAATAGTCTGACTTTAGATGATTGTTACAAAGATTTTTTGGAAGGTGATATTTGTTTTGATCCAACATATAAATATGATTTAAGCAATAGTGATAATTATGCAAAACATCGAACACCATCATATACGGTAATGGGAAATAAATAAATAACGCATCAGTTTTAGGATGAAATCTATTGTACCTTGCTGTTTTTAGGATCGTATTTTATATCGATGTAAACAGGACGAACAAATTGAATGTACACATTATAAATCTGTCTTTCAAGTTAAACATTCTGATCATAAGCCTGTTGTTGCCCATTTCAGAGTGAAAGTGAAACCGGGTCTAGGAAAGTAAGATATAGAAACGTGTGAACTTTATTTAAACATTCATAACATTCTCTAGTAAGCGCGTACTTGTATATTTTCAAATTTCTACAAGTACTTGATAAACACTTGTCAAGTATTATAAGAACGTGGTAAATCTTTATAACTTGCCAGATACTTAATTTAATTATCGAATGGCTCGCCGATACTTGTGAGAGTTACTTGAATAATTTACTTTTATGTAAGTAACTTACATTCACTAGGGTTTTGCCTTATTTTAGAGGAAATTTAGCCTTTGGAAAATTCAATCGTCACGTGTATAAACGAGGTAATACTATTTTAGGCTATTACACAATGAGAATCAATATTTTTTTTTATTTGATTACTTAGGATATGAACAGCGTGAACTTCATCATACACTTGGCATTGGTGTTAGAGATCGACATAAAAAAAAAGTGTCTATGCCAAAAAGTTCTGTGTGTATTTTACAATAATTTCATATATCTCACGGAGATTTGCCTAATGCATCTGATCGCTTGCAATAATTCTCATTGTAAATTTTACTCCGTTGTCTGTTTCATTAAATGAATTGAATACGTAATTTTTCTATCATATAGTCTGAACCATTAATTTTGACACGTCTATTGATGATTATGCCTTACGTACAAACATTACCCAAATCTTTTTGTGTTTGTTGATGATATGTTTGTTTCAGTCAATTTAACATTTGACTAGTCATTTTAATTTTAGATTCTGTGCCTTATTTTTTGTTTTGTATTTTCTTGTGCTCATTTTGTTTTCCATTTCTAGCATCTACTACATTGCAATTTTATTCTTACATACAGAAAAGTGAAATTGTACAGGTTTTTGTTTGTGAACTCTATCGTTATTTTTATCAAATCTTTTCTTTTTTTGCTTCATTAAATGATGATAAGAAATAAATATCCAGTACTTCTTGTCTGTTTCTGAACAAAAATAAGTTTTTATACATATTTACAGCGAATCAAACCATGTAAATAAATAAATAACACATTTAGCTTTGTGAACTCAATATGACTTGATTCATATACGAAGTTATTTCATTTAAATTATTATCATTTGATAATGAATATTTAAGATTTTTTTCTTTACCATTGTCTATCGTTGTAGTTAAATAAAAATCTTCATTTTCGCGTAATCGTCGACGATATGCAAAATAACGTTTTATTTTATAGGTATGAGTGCGCATCGTACAAACTAAAATGATAATTGATACTTTTTGAAGTCTATAAATAGTTATTAAATGCGTATGCATACCAGACGATAAAATTAAACTTAAACGTGACCATTCTGGTAATACTATATGACATCGTGGATTTCTATAACGATCAAGTAGTTGATGAATTGAATATTGGCAAAAATCGTTTTGATTACTCGTAGACAACACTACGGACGGATTTTCTTCTTCTCTATCATTGTTACTATATGTATTATCATTTAATATATCTTTACATGTTTTTGTTGTTGTTGTTGAATTGTCGACTGAATTTGAGACATCAACTCTTGATGCATCACCTTGTCCCAAAACACTATTGTTTATATATCGTTGACTTTTATTAATTGGACAAGAATTCGCTATTGTTGATGTTTTTTTACCACGATCATTATTACCACCATTATCACGTAATATAATTAAATGATTATCACATTCATTAAAGGAATTATAAAATTCATCTAAAAATTGATCTAAATAATTAAAATCATTATAATCAGAATCTGATGATGAACTTGATGTTTCATTATCAACACCATCACCAATACTACATTTCACAATTCGACGGGGAAAAAAGACAGGTGCAGCTAAAAGTAGAGTGACACACAGTTACTATAAACAATGACAATTATCAAAATCAACCTGGATCTAAAATTGATTGGTGCGGAATGATAGTTGTTGATATTGTTCTTTCATCTTCACTTTTCATCATTCGACCGGTATTATCTGATAATGTTGATGGTAATAATAGAGTAGTGTTATCATAACGACTTATGCATTGATTACTACTAGATTCTATTTCTTCTTCTGTCGTTTTTATCAATGAATCCAAAGTGTTACCGGGTTCGCCTATTAAGAGAAACGTAGTTATGTATTCATAGTAGAAATACTAAATTTTTCTTTTACCACCATTGCTGTTAGGAACACCGGGAACAAAAAGATCGTTGGAATTTTTTTCCAACAAAATTGTTGCTTTAATAATCTCATGATTACCGGATGTAGTCCCTAAATTTGATTTGGATAAATTTGTGACTGATTTTATTATTGGTTGAGCTATATTTGATTTTTTATTATTTAATGTATCATATACATGTTTCATTAAATCACTTTGTTGCCTCAGTTGATTTCGTTGTAGTGCACGTTCATAGACAAGTCGTGCATGTTCAGCAATTTGTTCCTGAGTCATTGGACCAGTTTTTGGTGCAAATACGTTAGAATCAGCTTGTAATGTTAGCGATTTTTTGGGTGGAATTGTAAGTCGAGTGGTGCTTGATGTCAAGTTTCGTTTACCCTGTGGAAGTGGCAATTGATTCTCACTCATATCTGTTGTAGCATCATTGCTTACAGTTGTTATTACCGATGAGTTTAGTGGTACTGATAGTGACTGTAACTTATTGTTAATTGGTGATACTACTGTACTAACATTAGCTCCGGTTGTACCGTTTTGATATAGTGATGGTGTATTTCGCGATCTCGGATAGATATTAGGATGACCGTTATTTAATTGATTTTGTAATTGTTGGGCGATATCATTAGATTGGCAGTTTGTAACGGCTGATAATAATGAATTCTTTATTTCAGGAGTCATTAGCAGTGGATTAAAAGTTGCTAATTGCTGCATAAACATAGCATTAGCATTTAACAATTGTAAATAAACTAGTGGATTTGTATTGGGATCAAAACTGACTGGTAGTAATGGAAATTGTTGCTGGGATAGACTGGAAGTTATTTTATTTGCTAGACACGCGGCAACGGCTGTCGATTGTATTATCAAAGGATCATTACAAAATACACTATTTAGTAGATTAGGTGGTATCAGGCCTAAATTTGGTGGTTGATAGACTTGTGTGCTATTATGATTATTTGTACTGCTTTTGTGATTTGATGGTTCTATAGAATAGTTTGTATCAACAACTTAAATTAAAAAATTCCAAGATGCAGAGACGTAGTTACTGGGAGGTGGTCACTCGCCTCCTGGTTTTAGAAAAGTTTAAGGCTTCGCGCTTCAAAACAAACTTTTTTTTGGAAAGAACAAAAATTTTTATGGATAGAATCCCTGTTCTGAGATGCTAGCTACGCCCCTGCCAAGGTGACACAAGAGCAAACGTAGAAAAACACTTGAAAAGTCCTTAGAAAAAGTTAGTTCTAGAGTACGTAAAAATATCTAAAATTGGGAAAAAAATAGATCATCACCAATGTTGACTTTGGCGAAGATTCAAACAGATTCTTTCATTTATATAAAAGAATATACGATCATTTCTCTGTAAAATTGTTAAATCTATCTACTTTAAAACAATGCGATGACTGAATAATAAAAAGAGCGATCATAACACTATGTTTAGGACTACTTCACGACGTATAATTTTCTTTGTTCATCGAACGACTCAATCAATGATGCAAAAACCGTTTAGATTAGCTAAAGCTGAAAAGCACCTTTTCACTACTTTCAGTATAATCAAGTCCTTACCCTGATACTGTTGAAATAGACAGGTGCTTTTATACAATATTTTAAAATTTCTACATACCATTTGTTGCTCGATATGTATTGTGATTTAAAACCAAGTTTCCAAACGATTGTGATGACATGGCATTCAAATCTGTTTTGGTAATTGTTGTATTTTTTCCATTAGTTAATTGAGAATCGAGATTTGTTTTATTATTATTTGAATCACGTTTAATTTTCTTCATTCATTTACTTTCCTCGAATTTTCGATAGCAAATACGTCAATAATCAACATCAAAGTGTATCGAATTTAATCGCTTTGATGTACATTTTTTCTCGCGCGAAGCCATCATGTTTTATATTTAACAAAATTAAATCTTAATCTTTGACAAAGTTTTCAATAATACAAATCACATGCTAGAATAAGGAACCTAGTTTTCGTTGCAAGCAAGAAAAAGTATGAGAGTACATAGTGTGATTGTAGATATGATGAAACAATTAAATATACATCAATTACATGTTTTACACACAGCTCTTGAATGGTATATACTGAATATTTGTGCATGTATATGCGAATAAAAGAGAGAGTTCTAAGTTTATTGTAAACTTGAGAGTAACTGTCACAAATTGAGTATTTCACAAAAAAACGTCTGCTTAATATTTAATAGTGTAATTATGTATTCACAGAAAAAGAGATTTAACTGGCCCGGCCCTATTTATTACTTTTTTTGCTTCTCTAAACAAAATAGTAAAGAATAATTTTCAGAATAGTCAAGTGAACATCGCAAATGGATTTTTATTTTTTTGAAATGAAAGTGTGATCAGAATAAGATAAATTAATTTAATCCACTTTGTATTGACTGAGATAACAAAGCTGCGATAGTTGGCATTTTTGCCCTTCTTACTCTTATTTTTTCTGAGTAAAAAACTTTTTATAGCAGAGTCCATGAACTCAATGAATTCTACAGCTAGTTTAGTCAACTAAATTTATGGACTCCATACAAAGCTCTGAGAATAAACCAAGATGATGTTGTAGTATCACATTACAGGAGTTTAGTTCAGACTATTCCTTGTCAGTTTTATTATCAGTCCGAGTAAGATTTGAATCTATTGTTTAAAAAATATGAGAAAAATGATGTTGTAAACGAATTGCATGCTTTCTGTGTATAAGGTAGAGAGAACATCGTATGATTTAGTAATAAGCAATCCGACATTTAAATTGTTCAGTTCCATAGAAAATAGCAGCAAAATGGAAATCTGAGACATTCTTCCTTGCATTTTCAAGTTTGTAGGGCGTCTGGTGAGTAATTTCGTACATAATGGGTGACTGTTGTAACTTGTTTGAGATACAATCACTCGAATTTTATTACCCATGAACATATTAGTCATGCATGTCTATTATTTTACCTAATAGCTAATTTTTAATCTTCTTTTTCACTATCTTTCAATATATTTATTATTTAAAAAAAGTTAATATATAAAACGAGACGGTCTTATTGTTCTACATCTGATAACTATCATTTAATAAATAGATAAAATAAAAACTGTATTTGGATTCAAACAAGAATAATAAGAGATCAACAGAGATGGAAAAAGTAACAAAAAATTATCAGCTAAATACAATAAGTTTAGTCGTCTTCAACCACTTTCTTACGCATTTATAGAAGAAAAGTCGATACTATTGTCGACTCATAGCATGAAGTACAATACAAGAAGCACAATACAAGTACAACACAATACAGTCGATCACAGAATATTTGAATTTTTGAAATATAGAACTGATTTTTGATTAAATGATTTTAGTAATCGCTGTTCGTACTCTAGCTAAGATTGTCATTTTCAATATGATTTTTCTGTTTATACGAACGTGTAAGTTCAATAGCTTTTTGCATTGACCATATGGCTAGTGCTCTCATATAACCGCACTGGAAGAAAAAGCATGGAACATAGTTCTAAAATCAGTTGCGAACTATCGGGTGGTCCAGTGAAAATGGATCACTTTCTTTCTCAGTCGTGTTTCATCCGTTTGAGTTCATTTATATACCACAAGATGTGTCTTGAAATTCTCTACAAAAACCGTATTAAACGTTTTATTATAAAAGTAAAAGTGGATGGATATATGAAAAACACTGATGAGACTTGACATAGTCAACTTTCTAAAGTATTTTCAGCGAATTCAACTTTTTTTTCATACGTTTGCACAGTTGCCAAGATACACCAAAATAAGTTTTCTGATGCTGTCAATGGTGATCTTTCTCATTGTGTATGATGGATTTTGCCCAAGCCTAGTGTTATGATACAAAGGGTAACCTTATTGAAATTCACTGGATAGCAAGGAAAATTTCATCTTTTCACTTAGCATATTTAAAGAAAGAGAGTTATTGTACTTCTTGTATTTGGATATAAAAAACATCTCTTTTCACTATAAATCAAGGGAAAATCCGAACTCAAAAAGTTTGATTTGGTACGGGTTAGGCCGATTTTACACAATAGTGCGAAACTTATGTGCGAAAATAATTATCATTCTGAAAACGAATAAAACAAAAATTCTTCTGCAATCAATCAATCGTGCTGTAGTAAAATTCTGATTATTGCTAGAAGATAGTATTTCCAGCGCTACAAATTGGCTAGTTAGATTTTTTCATATCTCAACAGATAAAGGAATAAAACCCCAAAAACTATTATTTCGGTTCGACAGTTAATTATTTCAAACCTCATCAGTGTTTTTCATATATCCGTCCACTTTTACTTTTATAATAAAACGTTTAATACCATTTTTGTAGAGAATTTCAAGACGCATCTTGTGGTATATGAATGGAACTCAAATGGATGAAACACGTCTGAGAAAAATCGAAAACAAAAAGTGATCCATTTTCACACTGAACCACCCATTATATAATTCCACACATACCGATCGAAATGTTTTAGTTTTCATTAAGGCTTCTGGTGTTTGAAATGATAGACCAGCTAGATTATAACACGTATTATAAATTCCTTCCGATGTTAGAAATGCTTCATGTGTCATATTCTAAAAACAAAAGTAGTAAAAAATAAATCGAATGTGTAGTGAGAATTAATTTTCAATTATTGGATTAGTAGTAGAAAACTATAGGAAAAGTAGAACTCACTTCCATTATCATTGTTGCACTCAAACTATAATTGACACCGGTCCAAACCTCTTCGGATTGTATACTAGCTGTTTCCAATTGACCATCACTGGTCATTCCATTAACGGCACCTAACTTACCGTCCCCAAATTGCATCACATTTATTTTAAATATTGTATGTAATATACTGTCAACATGTTCTTTGTCAAATTCCTATATATTCAGCGAGAATAACTTTTACTTAATATATGATAAATATGATAATATTTACTTCATATTGATGACCACATAAACGAAGATACCAGAATCCTGACAATTGATCGCTCATTATACTGTTATGATGTCGCGATTGACTACTATCATAGTCATAATATTGTCCTTCAAATAACAAAGAATATTTCCAAATAATATTTAGAAATAAATTGTCTAATTCATTTACCATTCCATAGCTTCTCATTCAATGATTTTTTTGCTTTTTCAAGCCACATGTCATACTCCTCTACTGCCTGTAAATCATTCATCACTCTAGCCATTTCAATACAAGCACGAAGTGATGCAACATGTAGACCACCACAATAAGCACTAAATAGTGTAGATGATATCAAAAACTGCCTACATTCACCAGACGTTTCCTACCTTGCTCCCGTTGCTTTCCATGCATCGTATGTTTGATCAGCAAAACCACCATTATCGACTAAACCATCACCATCAGTGTCAAATGTTTTTATTCTATCTGTTACCAATTTCACTGTTGGCCAAACATCGATTAAAAACTGTTTATTTTTTGTGTACACATAATCTCGATAGATTTGTAATAAATATTTTATATTTAAATCTTTCCAATCCGATGTATCATGAACACTATAAGCGTTCAGTTTGAGCCAGGGTTCTTCATCAGGATCTCCCAAATCATGTGGTATACAATGCAGTGATTTAATTAAAGCGATGGAACCATGAAATAAATATATTCTTGTTTCTTCAGTTTCTTTATAAATTGTGTCCGCTAAAATAAAACAGAGAATACAATGATGGTGAAATAGAACAACTATTACCATTTACCAAAATCATATTGGATACTCAATTCTAACTCAGGCCAATTCATAATTAATGCAAACGAAGCATAGAAATGTACATCATACGTATTGTACATTCGATATTCTTGACCTGTACAAGAAGAAAAAATTTATTGACAACGAATTAAAAATGATTCAACTTTAGATTACCTTCTAAATATGCAAATCGTCCCCATTTTCTAATATGATTTGATACTTTTTCATCATTGCTTACATCAAACCATACCGTTCCTCCATCTGAGACAAAATAAAGTTCATTAAATAATGCACTTTTATACCAATCTGGTAGTTCTCTAGTTTAAAAATGAAACTATGATATTTCTATTTAATATGCAACAATGTATTTTTGAACTCACTCATCATCTAATATTGGTTGTTGCCATTGTTGAATTGCTATCTCCCATTTTGATTTCGATTCCATCGCATAAGAACATAAATGTGCTCCGCATAATTCCGATTCATTGAAAAATTTTGTATACCAGCTAGATGTATGATAAAAAAAGTGTCATGTATGAAAAGAGATTATTAAATTACAATTGATATACCGTTTATAACTTTCTTGTGCACAACCAAATTTGACAATTGGCATATGCCAAGCAAGTACAAATTCTGTTGTTTTGATTTCTTGAGGTTGAACGGTTGTTTGTACGCAGACACAACTAGCTGTTCCAACTGAACTTTTTTGTGGAAATTCCTTTTGATTTTCTAAGCAGAAAAGAGATATATAGAATTCAACAGACAATGCTAAAGAAGCTAAATACCATCTAGTTGTCCATCACTTATTAGATCATACCATAGAGCTTGTCCTGATTTTTCTGAGTCTGGATCAAAATTTGTTTTCACTGTTATACTGTTATCGGACTAGAATTGAAATTAAAACACTAAAAATGGAAACGTTATTTGTTGATATTGTTACTCATGAACATATTAGTCATGCACGTTTGTTATTTTTACCTCTTGTTTAGCAACTACACAATATTCTAATTTCATTTCACGTAATAATTGATTAATGGAAAAACCATGACCATGAGAAGTTGTAATAAACTCGTGCGTCACATTTGTACATGAAAATTCTTGAGAAGCTAAAAAAAAAGAATTATTCATTATAAAAAAATCTTTAAAATTATGTTATTATATTCACACCTGAACCAGATTGCCATATAAACATTAAACTAACTTCAACAGGTTCATCATTTAAATTTTCAATATACCAATCAAATACTGCTATTGGTAATGATGAATCCTAAAAAGGTAGATATACATGAAGTAATGAAAAGACAGAGAAATAGAAAAAAAACATACTTTGTAATCATGTGGAATGACTGGTGATAATTGTTTACATAATAATTTAATATTTTGTCCAGGCAAATCATATACTGTCCATGATTGTGGATAGAGACCATAATAATTACCACATTCTTTTGGATAAGCAGACTTCCATGTTTGGAAACCGTTTTTCGTCAACTGATACGGTGTTAGTACTTGGGTATAAGTTGTCAAATTATGTCGACGAACGCACACAGTAAACTAAACAGAAAAATTTGATCCAATGCATTTTTATATAAAGAATCGAGTACAATAATTTAGTAAAATTTTTACAACGACTCAGATAATATGGTGGTAACGAAAAAGGTTGCTCTAACGTTTTCTCACATTCTTTTATGAAAAATACAAAGCAATATTATCCTACTGTATTTGCTTCAACTATTTGAAATTCGTATAATCCCGGACAGAGTTGATATCTACAGAATTCACCACGAAAGCCACGTCCAATAGTCCCACAACCCAGTCCTCCAATTGGAACACCTAAAAGACGTACAAGACAATTATTTATTTTGCTTAATTTGAAAAACTATTCCATCTACCATATATTTGCTGCAATAGTTGTGGATTTAAAAAGTCCATATCTATAGCATAAAAGATTTTAAAACTAAAATTGAGATTGCAAAGTTATATTAGGACTTACGTGGTCTTCGTTTCAATTTTTTCATCTGTAAATAATATTTCATGTATCTAAAGCGAGTTATTAAATTAGAAAAAAGAGTAGTGATCGATATATCTGATATAATCTCACCTCGTAAGTAACGGTATATATTCCAGTACTTGGTTTGGTCTTGGACGCAAAAATGGTTTCCATTGTTGATCAAATCGTTTATCAAAACGAACATTCCAGTTATATTTGGGTATAAGATTATTCAATATGACTTTGTTTTCGTTTAACGTTATTTCATCGACTGATGTCATAATCTTAAAAAAATAATTCTTTATAAAGAGTGAAGTTCATCTATGCATTTAACACCAAAATCAGGATAGAATTTGAAAAAATTTTACGTAAACACATTGATTTGTGAACCGTAAGAGATAAATAGTATCGAGTATAAAGCAAACAATTTGACATATGCATACACAGGATTGTTCAGTTCAGTTCAGTTCAGTTCAGTTTATTCTGGCATAGCCATGGATACATGAAAGAAAAAACATTGCTAGTGCAAAAGTTTGTAACAAAATAAAAACTGCGTTTGATTAAGAATCTAGGCAGATAACTTTGTCAACATGCCCATAGAGGAAGGAGAGAAGGTACAAGCAAAATGGTAAAGAGAAGAACAAAAGAGCAAGACAAGAAAACCAGTACAAATATTGATAAACAAAAAACATTAGTCTCACATTTGAAGAAAGAGTTTGAGAGCATCTTTAAAAGCAGAGAGAGACGGTTTTGAGACTATATGCTCCATTGATGGAGGATTCCAGTCCTTAGGAGTTCTCCAGAAAAAAGAGGACTGCACTGTCTCATAGGTGGTAAAAGGTACTTCTACCGCTTGAGAATTCGTGCTACGGCGAAGTGATCTCGTGTTTCTAACTCCAGTTATATACTCTTGACGATTAAGGAGAGAGGTTGTTATATAATTTGTAAAAAGCGACATGGCGAAAATAGCGCCTACGCACTGTAAGATCAGGCAGTCGTAGCTGGGTAGCGAGAGTACTACTGTCTGTCTCAGAGTCGAAATTTCTGGTAATAATGCGCGCCGCAAGCTTCTGAAGAGAATCTAGTGGAGCAAGATGTGTGGAAAAGTTCGAGTCGTAAACTGCTGAGCAATAGTCAATTTTGGGGTAGAACACAAGTCTTGTAAAGAGTCAGACGAATGGCTTGTGATGCGTCTCGGAATACTCGATTTAAGGCTCCTAGCATACGCCTGCAAAGCAAAGCAAGTAAAAAATAATAAAAATAAAAACATCTATGTTAAACTTTTCAAATTTTAAGCTATATACACATTTGTTTCATTCACATTCTTATTATCATGTTTTCACGATATTAATTAGCTAATGACAAATATTTATCCAAATACGATGACAGATCGATTGTTAAGTTCTTCTAGAACAATTGCAATATAACATGCATTTGCTTGGTTTTGATCACGTCTGGTAATACGAGTGCGTAATATTACATTCTGAAAAGAGATGCTGAATTTCGTTCTTGACTAAAGTTTATTCCAGAAATATCCTAATCAGGTTTTACATTTATACTTTTTCAACCTTCGGTTTTCTAAAATAAAGGAAAAAAAGGTTTAATATGTTTAAAAGCGAAGTCATCGTTTTCAATCCTGCTCAAAATTCGAATAATCATGTCGATAATAAATATTGTGCTTAGTTCTATTTTTGCTTTCTATACTGAGATCTATAAGATGAAAGCTGTTTAAGTTGAGAAAGTCATTTAAAAGATAGAGTTCTGTCTATGTACTCAGTTATCGACATTTCGTGTGACTTTATCTGATTTCTACTCTAAGTTTGTCAAGTGCATGTTTGTCGAGTTTCAGCGCCAGTAATTTGAACTAGAATGAAAAAAGGATGTGTAGGTTAATAAAAATATTAAGATGCCAGCTCACTAAATTATACTTTATATTGCACAACACAATCTGTTTTCAATGAATTAGACCATTCTGTATAACACTCTAAAAACAGAAAACATTATACCAATGAGTTAGCGAGCAATCAACCGACCATTTACTTTTCATCACGAAACAATGCTTTTTAATGTAATTAAGTAAAACAACTTTGTTATTTCCATGAATTCAGCATTCGCATGTTTTGTCTGTTGAAATACCTAGAATTCTTATGAGTAAAACACCCAAAGACTAATAAATTGATAGGGGATGAATGACATATTCTTACTTTTTTTACTTGTTCTAATTAAACTTTGCGTCATTGACAATGGTACACGGCTATATTTAGATCTTTGATTCGTTTGGCAAGTGTTTATTCAATTTTAATCGAGAAACATTTGTAAATAAAGTGGTAATCATGTCTGAAAGTTAACGATGAATTAATTCATCAAACTTATGCATAGATTAAAAGATTGACAGCACCTCTTGCGTTTTCATGAATGATGTTGATTTTTGACTGGGTTTTTATTGAATGGTACGAAATTCTCCCTCTTATGCTATATAAAAGATCAAATTATAATTATATATACTATGAGTAAGCAACTATACACGTTTGTTTTTTGACCCGATTGATTCTTGTGGTTGTCTATACCATTGTAGTATCCCATACATGTCTCGACTGTTTTAAATAATGATAGACACCTATTGTAAAATTACTGCTACAAATTTTATTAGACAAAATCAAATGTTGAACACAACATTATTGTTAAAAATAAAATGTAGATACATCTGCAAACATAAATCTGACAAAAAAATAAGAGAAAGAAAATGGACGGAAGAAAAACATAATATTTGCTAAAACCAACAAGTGAATAGAAAAAAGTGTTGTCATTATTATCATTAAACAAATTTTCTCTACTGGATTGTACAACATTGGCAACCAGTTGTTTGTGCTGCATTCATTGTGGCTCCTGTAGCAGCTGTACGTCGTTTTTCCCATAAACTTTGTAACCAACGTGACGATTGATAGAAATGTGGATCTGATAATCGATACGCAGCTCGTTTCATGCCATAATAATAAAATACAGAAACTATAAAGAGAGAAAAGTAAAGATTGATCAAACTAACAGAGATAAGATTAATATCAGTAAATCCACGACTAACAGGAAGATGAACTTCCTTATCGACTGTGGTGGATTATTTTGTTTCTCAGTCAAATTCAATTTTTTGTCTTTCGTTCACTTTCAAAATCTGCATTTGGACTATTGTCTCTTTGCTGTATATAAGCCGTTACATTTGTTGAAATAAAATGGTATACTTACATGTTCTTTGAATGATATAGAAAGCTAAAACTTCCGGTCGTTGAAAAGCACTACTTAATGAATCCGAAAATCGATGAGCCTATTCGTGAGAATGCTTTGATTACACATAGAAAGACGTAAATCAACTAATTACTTACTAAAAGTAATGCTTGCACAACGGCACACAAACATAGATAAGCAAATGCTACAATAAGTGAAAAACGAAACATTCTCAATAATAAACAAAGTAGGCCAGCTTGTGCGACATATGTTGTTAAAACCATAATGATCAATAATGTAACGGATAAAACAACGCAAACATCTTGAACGCTAAAAAGAAAATTCAAATCTTTATTAATACTTTACTGTTTCAATCCTTTATTACAGACGTATGAAAGGAAAGACAATTTGTTTTAGGAATAGAGAGTAGCCTGATTCATCAGATCTGATGTGAAGTGTTCAAAGAAATAGTTGTGCAGAAAAACTACGTTATACATACATGAATAGGATGAGAAGGCCGAATGTATTCGGTGCTAGAAATTCGCTAAATGTGTTGATAATAACATCAATCACAACAAGAAAAATGCTAACATATAATAAAAATCGATAACGAACTGGAATAATCGCTGATAACTGTTGATCCGTTGCTTTCATTACAAATTACTTGTCAGTAGTTTTTAATACTGATAAAAAATCTAGTATTGAAAAGTTTTGTCTGCGATATTCTTTCGATTATCCAACGAATTTAATAAACTAAGCTAGAGACGTAGCCATCAAAGGCAAATAAGGAAGAAAAAAACTGACAAACCATTGAAAAGTTGATTGGATCGACGTCCGTCTCAATACGTTTGCTTATTAACCCGTTCATCGTCAAGACACTTTTTAGTTTCAAGGCTATTGGTTTGAAAAATGTCTCTTAGAAACCAATTGAGATCTGCATCCATTGATATTCTGCATTAGTGACATATATTTCGAATGCAAAATGATAATGTTCGATCTGTATTCTTACAAATGTAAAGTATTTGTCCATTGCCAGATTTTGCATATTATGCTGAATTATCTTTTCTTGTTTGAACTATGTATGCTCTAGTGGCGCAGCCAGAATTTTGTTCTCACCTGAGCAACTCAGCGAGCCTCGTCCAGTGGACGAGTCGTTCGGCTGAAAAGTTAATCTACATCGAAACGACGACTTAATGCCGACGAGTCTCAGGTGGAAGTAGCTACACTTATCTAAAACAGAAAGAAATTAATCTAAAGAAAAGAGATTCCTTTTTAAATTTTCACATTTTATATATCTCTGCAGACGCAAAACAAAACGGTGAATATGTTCTACATTCTCTCTAAGAAATCCCTGAAGAGTCGCCAGTGAATCACGAGGGACTGCATTATTTCTCTCCACTCTCTGAAAATCAGGGAGTCATCAGGAATTTTACAAGGAATCTCTGAGAACTCCCTAGGGATTTCACGTTATTTCGGAGACTCATCAGAGAATTCATGTTTTTTCGGGGACTTCATTAGGAAAAGCGGACTAGGGTATTCTGATGGAGTGTACAATGATGTTTATTCTCCAACATAAACACGATCATATTATAAAACTGAAGACGATATGTCTAATTGATAATACGCTATGTAATCTATCTTGGAACATGAGCTTACGTATTCCTAGTCGAATCAAAAAATCATCGAAAAAAAGTAGAAAATTCCATCGGATTCTGTAACGCTATTATTTAACCAGGGTTAATACAAAAAAACTACATTGGTGTCGTCTACTATTTCGCGATGGAATGAGCGAAGTGAAGAAGTTGAAAATGAAGGATTGAAGCGCACATAGTCAGTCATAGTTATGTATAAGATAAATTAATATAGACACAGTTACAAACAAATAAATCATAACGATGCAATGAGAGGAAGGATGAGAACATATGATTCTGAAAAATTCATATTGGCTGGCGTAGCTTAAATTATTAGTGCGTCGTACCATACTTGATCAAAGACCTTACTGGTATCCAAAAATATTGATCTCACATTTTTATTCTAATCGAGTGGACCTAGCTGTAGATCGATGATGAACAACTTTTTCTAGTATTTTTGATAATGTGTTCAGTAGTGAGATTTTTGAACAGTAACTCGATTTCGCAAATGGATCGTCTTTTTTGAGGATAGAACTGACGATCAGATTTTTCCAACATAGGAAAAAATGGCTGTTGCCATTAAGTAGTAGTGGTAGTTAAGGTTCAGGATGCCCAAATCCAAATTTTCGAAATCAGGAGTTTTGGGCAAAAATCAGGAGAAAACCGGGAGAGTATCACGCAGTTTTTTCTTGGACAAGGAATATTTTCATTCTGGCAAACACTTGTGACTTTTTTCTACCGAGCAAGTAATAAGAAGATCTGTCTTACAAGTGAAACAAAGAAAAAGAGAAAGCATATAATCACATGTACTACTGGTATTTTCCCAGTTGTTCATTTAACAGTATAAACAAAACAGACAAATATTTCTTAAGAAACCAACAAGAGCCAAAAAAAATCAAAATGAATATGGAGAACAAACTGTTTGCTACATCGTCTGTGGTATTTTTGCAATATGCCTGTATTGTACGACAGTTCTCTTTTTCTTCTCCGCTCTTTTATTGGTTTAAATGTCATTAACGTGTGTTCCTCGACTTTTTTTCAAAGTTATAAATCTTTTGGAGCACCTGAACAACGTCGATTTGTATAATTTTATTAATCCCCGTTTTGTTTCCAATGCCTTCAAAATTTTTTCTCATATATAGTCTGGTAGAGCAAAGTGTTCTCTTCGCAGTAAAGTGTCTTCCGAACTTTTGCAACGGTTTTTCGCTAAAATATGAGCATCGCCGCAAATGCCCTACAAAAAGTGATTGGTTTATTGTTATTTGTAGTATGAAAAATGCTGATAGTTCCAACCCATTACGATCTCTCGAAAAAAATGGTCCGATCCAGGAATATCTCAGGTTTTAAATTCTTTTAAAGCATTTTCAACTTCAGCTTTGGTCATAAGAAGATTTTAAAATCAAAAACTGTCTTTTTGCATAGGGCTTTTAGCATTTTTTGAATACTCCAAGAAGTAAAGCATATTTTTGTGAAAAAATTTAGAATCTGAGAGAATCTGAGTCTGACGTAACTGTGGTAGACATTTGGATTCAATCGGGCCTCTTATTCCGCCTTTCGCAAGAGAATGATAAAAGAGACTTGTAGACCTCAATAAGGTCTCCTGATGGACTAGCAGACGTATCAGTGCATTTTCCTTAGGAACAGATTTGCGATGTTGTTGTGAAGCTCAGCGATTTGGATTATTTAAACATAATAATAGCCTTCATAATGTCTACAGCATTCGCCGAGGCGTGGAGTTTGTCTTCCTGAATCGGATAGCATTTGATTTGTTTTATATATTGTTGATATTTTTGGATGAGTTTACTTGACGATATAATTGTTGAAACTTCTGCTCTCTCCACTAACTCAGTGAAAATAATCATTCACTCAGTACCACTTATTATTATTGATGATTATTTTATTGTTTTGACGAGTGGAAGGAATCTTTTGGCTGTATTTTTATGAAAGAAACGGTTGAATTTGTTTCCACCATTTTGCGGTATCTGGTCGAAATGCAGTACTGTTGTCTCTGGTAGAAGAGATTCAAGAAATACAAACGAGAATTTGTTGGCTTTTCTAAATCTATTTAGAAATTTTCTTGAGAGCTAAATAAGCTATAGTAAAATAAAAAATTTTGTGTTAAATTTTCTAGCTCTCGATTTTGAAAGTAATGAATATACGAAAAATAACTACTTATCTATGTCAACGAAATTACAGGATTTTTAACACTTATTCGCGATTCTTGAAAAATCGCGAAAATTAATTGCGAGTCATAGGCGTGTTCCACGAGAAAACTATCTTAAAAATGGCTGAACAGATCAGGTTGTCATTTGGTTCCTAGGGGTTTCTTGACACGCTCTTTCTTTTTGTCTCTAGAAAGTTCTCTCCAAAAGCCTTGGAAGTATGGTTTCTGGAAAACCGTGGTTTTTCATCTATAGGTGTCGGAAAAAATGAGTTTTGTAAAGTATTATGCGTTAGAAAAAGCTTTTCAATATGATATTCGGATTCAGCATGGAAAGACGAAAATCTAAGTCTCTAACGCCAAACCTAGACTGGAAAATTGGTTTTCAAACTTTAAAAACCTTCATTTTTCCTAAATTTGAAATCACCCAAGATGGTTAGATGGTATAAAGCTGGTTCAAACGTCAATCGATAGAGAATTTAAAACTGAACAAACGTTTAAATTCTCTATCGATTGACGTTTGAACCAGCTTTATACCATCTAACCATCTTGGGTGATTTCAAATTTAGGAAAAATGAAGGTTT
>CAJNOQ010000258.1:0-59126 GCA_905250885.1 Didymodactylos carnosus
TTCTCTATCATAACTCAACGTTTGAGCAATAAAAATATCATATTCGGAACCAGAATCAAAAACTGAGTCGACTGATGTGTATCTCTATCCTATCTGAGTATTTTTATTTTTTTCGAATTTTACATTGCAAATTTAAATGAATTGAATTTTTCAAATTTCAAATTAAATCAGCAGATTTTATGCTGAATGCTTGATTTTTTTTGAAAATATTCATCATTCGAGGCTGAATCCGAATATATTTTTAAAAATGTTCCATGTCTTAAAAGTGATTTTTAATCCTGTTTTATCAACTTTGGGGTCCGCATGGACCCCGGGTGGACAATAAGCGTTCACATGTACTTTCACATCGTTTATCACGTCAACAACGAATGGCAATGACCAACTGATGTTATCAGCTTACTCTACTACTCTTCACTAAGGCATATCATGAACGGCATGATTCGATCTAATATTATGTGCATATAACATTAATTTGAAACTCGTTGGGGTCCAGCTGGACCCCAGGTGGGCGTATCAGGGTTAAGGAAATTGAAGGTGTTCCTGCAGTCATACTGTCTTGGGGAAATTTAGGCTCTCTCAGGAAACCGTCAAAACATTTTGAACCTCTGAGTATATATCATCACATCAAAATATCAGTATGCTCAATATGACATACTGTTTATGATAAATGCAAAGGCATGGTAACCGTGCAATTTTTTGTCCATCTTCTAACTCTTCAAGACATATAACGCATTCTCCTTTGTCTTCGGTCAACACGTCTTCTACAAATACACAAGAAAAAACTGCTATAAAAATGGATTTTAGACATTTTTTAGAATCTTACCATTATAATCAATTCTTGGTTTTGATAAACACTGTAATATATGAACATCAAATGTATCTGATGGAATAGTTTTGCTGCATACAGGACACTGAATGTCTAAAACAAAATGTGATGTCACTTTAAATTTACAATTTTTGTTTTGAAGTTAGAAATGATCAATTGATCACATACCGTTTAACTTACCCCGTAAAGCAAATAAGAAATGATGTAATCTTCTAGTAGCTCTTGGTGATTCCTCGTCGGAACTAGCGTCTGAATCTTGTGGATGCACATCTAAAACCAACAACATAACGTAATACACTTGAGTCAAATGATGTCGTTTGGTCTCCTGCTACTGGGATACTACTCTTATTATGATTACTGCTAACAATTGCTGCTATGGAATGATTTTTGTACCTCCATGATGATGTGAGCGATGATGTGTTGAAGAACCGGTTGTGGTTGTTGTTGCTGCCGTACTACCACTACGGACATGTGCTGGTGACGGAGATCCAGTAGACAAACGGGCACCCATTACGACATCATTTTTTTGTCAATAATCATAATAAAAAAACTTTGAAGTGAATAATACAAAATCGAAACAGAATATATCGTTCTAATATTAGAAACTAATAATATGTATTGTCATAAAGTTGTTTTTCTTGAATGAAAATAAGAGAGAAGATAGACATACACAACAGTTTAGTTTTAATATTAACAATCAGATATTAAGTACGCATCTCAAGATATCTCTATTTTGTAGATAAACTATATAAAACGAGATTTAAAATAAAATCAACGCTTTTTCGTTAACTTTTACTCTATAGTTATTAGTATCGGACGAGATACTAAAGCAGAAACTATCAAATCCATTTCTCTTTCGTTACCGTGCATGAGAAATTAGTTGTTAGAAAAGATGCAACCGAACGTCTGTAGGATAAAGTACGTCGTTTTATTCCACCTCATGAGGTTCCAAAAATTTGCGGTATTCAGTGGAATTGTGGATACGTTTCATATAATCCTAGCTTGCAGTTTTTGTTTTACAAGCATGTTTTGGACTTCTGCTATTATAACTTTGCACTGTGATCGTTCTTTTTTCGTTTATTAGGCAAGTCTAGCTAGACTTCCGATTAAAATTCACGCTTTCCTCCACTTCAAACATTTTACAATAAGTTTCTATAAGAAAAACGAGATCAGATTGCTGTAGGAATTTTCTTATCATCGAAAAGAAAAGTTTTTCTACGCCTCGTGTTTAATTACGAAGACATTTAAAAAGCAAAGAGTATTGAGTGACACTTTGTGTTTTACCTTTATCGTATCTCGTTTTCCTTGTAGACGCGTCGTTTCGACAGACGTTGATCGAACGTGTCTGTAAAAGACTTTACACTGACTGTTGCCTGCAAATATGAAGTGTATACGTTAAAAACACGTATTTAGAACTCTGGAAAAAGCATTGAATTTGATTAATGAAATTTACTTAGAAGTTCGTTTTCAATACTAAGACTATTCTGGGAAACTTTTTATCTCAATGGCCTCCCACAACTTTCTCTCTCTAAAATCCCAGAAATTCATTTGTTTCAAAAATCATGTGACGTTTCGATTTAAAGTGCAAATAACAAAATATACTCATTTCATTACTCATACTAAACTCATTTCGCTTACCAGCGAATAGGCATAGAGAGATTTCATAGAATAATAAAATAATAAAATGAAGTGTTTTAAATATATAAATTAATTTCGCTGCAAACGTTAAACTTTAAACAAAAGTCTTCAGGAATACTCTAGAAAGATCAAATTCTAATTTGATACATGAAATTTTCTTTTATTAGCACTTTCGTGTTTTTAAATGATGTTTTACCTAATAATAGAAACTATTAATGTTAATTACGAGGTGAAGAAAAAGCCCGTAGATTACTTCATCAACAAAATTTGTGTCGCATAAATTTATTAAATCTAAAACTACTGTAAAAAAGTTTTTGTTGACTCATTTTAAATCTTATAACTGTCATTGACCCAGATAAGACAGAATATCAAATTTTTTGGAAAAATAAATAGGGGATTTATAATGAAAAGAAGTCTAACAAATCTCTATTTTGTCCTGTAGTAACCCACGCGATGGGCTTTTTGACCCCTCAGAACTCCTGTATGACATGAAGCAATAGTTTCTTTTTGAGCTTAAAGGACAAAATGTTTTTCTACCTGTTCAAACTATTCGTGCACATTGTCACAAGATTCCTTTCAAGTATTTTTGTTTACTATTGTTATAGTGATCCAATTATCATTATTAACTAACATTTATAGTTGTTTCTTCTTCCTTTCTTTTTTTTCTTCCATGGACGCCATGTTGCACTTTTTCTTCTTACTATTGATAGTGCATAAAGAAATCGTACATTTTTTTCAATATAATCAAACTTATGGAGTTATTAACGACAGCATCATGGACGTCTTTGGTAAAAAACGGTCATTTCGATTAGTCATTCAGTCATTTTGGACTCATATCACTCAACTCATTTTTTTTTGATAAATCAACAAGCACAAGAAAAGCATATTTTTTTTCTTTTACGTAATTCTTCTCTTTATGGCAGAACAGAATGTGCGTTTAAGGAGCTACGGCCAGGCAAGTAGAAAACTAGAAAGGTGAAAGATCAAGATAAAAAACAACTTTAACGCCTCTAGTTTTCGTCTCCCCATGTAATTAAATAATCTTTACTTGTTGTTTTTTTAGATCATCTGTTTTTATTGATTGAAATTTAAATAAATTTTAGTCAATTTTAAATTAGTTGTACATACGTCAAAGTGTAAAAATATTGAACATTATGCGTTATCTTTATAGTTATGTTTGTACTTTCTAAAATGAGTTTGAAGGATTGAAAAGTAACGATAGATTGTACATTTTTACGTGATTATCAAATAGACATTTACAACAGAAGAAGTGAGTTCTTTATTTTCCATATTTAGTTTGCTATACCTCAAATTTGTTTTTAATGTCTATCAGTGTTATCGATATTGACTGCAATATCGAGCTTTCCAAGGGCCTTACCTTAGAATAATACTATAATGCAAGTTTAAGCGTGAATGTATCTTTGCTCACAGCAAATAATATTTTATCGGTAAAACTTATAGGACGATCAAAAGATAGCAATCTGAGACATTTTTATTTTTACATCAGAAATAAAAATAAATATCTAGAACCTGCTGCGTGCTGTCTTTCAACCAGGGATACAGATCCAAAGCAGGAAAATCAGAAGAGCATAAACGAGGCAGAAAAGGTTCCAAAAATCAGAATTTTTCTGCTAACATCAGAAGATCTGGGATCCCTCCTTTCAACATCACTTCTACTAAAACCGACAAAAATTTAGAGATAACGAAAATTCAGTTAATAGGAAAGTAAATTTATAATTGTTTGAATGTACCATGTTCTCAAAGATAAATCCGAATTGAATATGATGCATTCAAAACAGGGGGGTAACTACTTATTTTCAAAAAATTGCTTTTATTCCCGGTAAAAGGATTTTTTTAATAAGATAACTGTGAAACTTATGTAAAAAATCCGTATGATTAGAAACTTAGAATTTTGGAATATTTACATGTAGGTAGCGCCGCAAATTTGTTCATAAAGTAACGCCTATTCCCCTGGAGGGTGTTTCATAAAAATTCTTAAGTACTCGACTTAACTAAATCTAGACTTAAGTCTCCGTCTTGTAAACTTACGTGTTAATTTTATACACTTAAGTCTAGACTCACGAAGGAACCTTTCGAGATGTAACCTTCCCTCTCCAATGATTTATACATGGATCGATAGACTTCAGTGAGATATTAAATATTTTAAAAGGGTTCGTGCCCATGACTCTTGAAGACCCGGTTTTCTAAAAAACCAGTTTTTCAAGAACTCTAAAAAATAACCTCAACCTTTTTTAATGATGCATGATTGTAGCCCGCAAATATCTGGTTAAAATGAGACATCTACCGGCTCTACACGACCTTTCTTTGCAAAGTTATAGAATTTACAAGAAAAGCCATAAATGTTCATTGTCAGCTCAAAGCTACAGAAATAAGAAGAAATTAATCTAGGGCTTTTCTTGTAAATTCTATACCTTTGCAAAGAAAGGTCGTGTAGAACCGATAGATGTCTCATTTTAATCAGATATTTACGGGCTACTATCATGCCTCATTAAAAAAGGTTTAGATTATTTTTTAGAGTTCTTGAAAAACTGATTTTCCAGAAAACCGGGTCTTCAAGAGTCATGGGCAAGAATCCTTTTAGGATATCTAATATCTCACTGAAGTCTATCGATCCATGTATAAATCATTGGAATCGGAAGGTTACATCTCGAAAGGTTCCCTCGTCAGTTAAGTTGAGCACTTAAGAATTTTTATGAAACACCCTCCTGCCTTTTAGATTGACGTGCGCCGCTATTCCGAAAAACAAATAAACGTTTGAGTATTTTATAGTTTGTGCGTTTTATGAGTTTTTTATTCAACTGATTGCTTGTGTATTTTAAATACAAAAAAACTTTACTTGAATGTCCGATTATTCTACAATCATCGATGAACTATCCTTAATTAAAATTCATCTTTTATTTGGTGGATAGAGTGCGCATATGCTTTACACAAGATCTTATTTCCCTTAAAAGTTTAGATTATGCGGATGAATCTAATAAGGAACTTCCATCGACACTGTTTCTATCAATAATTATTTCAATAAAATCGTTTTTGATAAAAAACGTTTCGATGAAAATTTAGTGAGTCGTGATATCTATCCATCATTCTGGGGCAGTTTCTCATTGTAAATTAGCAATGATGCCACAATGTAATTGTCACTTGCTGTAACGGAAACCGTCGAAATTTTTTCGAAAACTGATAGTCCATTTATACATCCAAGCTAGCAAAATAGAACAGTGCATGACTTCACGAATGTGGTGACTCATCAGTGAGTATATCACTTTTAATCGATAAGAAACTACCCATTTTTTTATTTCTTATAATCATAATTAAACCTCATATTTTTGACTAATGTGTAGGTCAGAGATCCGTATGGGTCGAAAATTTTTTTGCCGAAATTTTCTAGCTTTGTCCGTGCTGATCTCTGATTTAGGCGTAGGTGGCTTGTCATGTTACATATATTTTTCTATTTTTCATTCATCTTTCTACTAAAATACCACCTATTTTTCTTTATAGCTTTGTAACAGAATTAAATAACTACTTATAGAATCGGTGATGAATCATCTAAACACATACAGTTCTGTCTATCGTGATTGTTTTTTTCTACGAAAAATCGGAATACTTTTTTCTCTTTTTTTGACACATGTTACTTTGATATTGAGTCAAAGTATGTTTGATGTCGTTGGATTCATTTAAAGAAACCCATTATAATTATAGTTTGTTTGTTGAATCTTATGTTAGATTGAAGGCATCTTTACATTTTTATGAATGGATAAAGAGAGAGAGAGAGACAGAGATGCTCATCTTTAACAACTGATGTATTTGTATTAAAATTAACAGGTCATAATTACCTTATATACAAATAAATTATGTCTAGATTCATTTATCCATGACAAATTATTGATGTTTAATTAGTCGAGTGTCTATACTTCTTTCGTTCTCATCTATTAGACAACAAAATTAATGTACGTATAATTTTATAAGTAGTCATTTAATCTAAAATTTTACTGATAAACATAAATCGTGTTACAGTATTTGGGAGTACGCATTGTTTCGATTGTTTTAACGTTCTTTTCTACAATATTTATTTACGATGTCATCTGATGCTTTATTTTCAACCTACTTCATTGACCCAAAATGTATTTGGAGAAATTTTTATCAGTTGTATTTGATTATTTTCTCGTTATAGTTTTGCAAATTAAAATATCGTAGTGGTTAGGGCTCTATCGTGGAAAGGAATTAATGTCTTCTTTACTCATCGACATATTTTTGATTTTTTTGAAAAATAAAATCTTTAAAGAAATAAACAATTATCATTGGATTGAGGCTAAATTATTTCTTTTTCTATGTTTTTCTTCTGTATTCTCAATAATAAGTGATTGAATACGAATGCATATTTTCGATATGATAATGTACGCCGACTGATACAACATCTTATATTATGCTGTACTTCTGACACAGCTGGACAAGAACAATTTATGTTTAAATACAATATCAGTTGGATTGGTATTTCAATAATAAACACAGAACGAATGATGAACCTGTTCAAGGAATTGATTCAATTATCTTATTGACTGATTCCATGATTGTGATGCTATCCTAACAAAAATAACAAGGCCAGTCGGCTATCCCTTAACAACACCAGGTGACGACAGATTATTTTACGTTATCCACGAGACGTTATGTAATAAATGAATTCTGAAATAAGAAAAATAACAATTATCATGTATTGAACATAGGACTTGATAACAGTAGTAAATGTTATATTCGCGACGGGAGCTATTTAGAATTACAATATAATACCATGTCTCTTTCCGCATTTAACACAAATGGAGAATCGAAGGAAATAATTTTGAAAAATGTTTTGGTTTTCACAAACTAAATTCTGTCAAATTTTAATGTATATCGTCCATCAATGCGACCATCGTTCGATATACAATGTACTATTGCACGTGAATCGAATAAGCGTCGAAATTGTATGTGCTATTACTACGAATGGTAACAACATACAGTCAGCTATTACACCTAGTATAATCTTCAATCATGTTCATTATATTAAAGAATCAAAATATTGACTAAATTTAGCATTGCATGTCACTTGTTATTATTCGAGTTTCAATCATCCTTTTGGAACCTTGAAAAAAATCATCAAATTCATGAATGTTTTTCTAAGACATCTATTAAACAAACGTATTGAAGTCATAATATCAGACGGAGAAATACAAGTCTAGGTGAAAAAACCGCTGTTATCCATCGTGCTCACAAAAATCATATGGTGACATTTTTGGTTCCGATGGACTAATTTATTGATGACGTTAAAACAAATTCTTTTACTCAAGCTTATTTAAAGATAATTATTATCGATTTCATCGTACTATTATTTACTGTCTCCTGTTCTTTGTTTCGATAATGAAACCATACATATAACAATTGTAGTCAACAACGTATGATAACATTAGATATTATGAAAATATTTAACACATTTCTTGTCAAATTACTCTACAGTTGAGCGAACCATACCAAGATTTTAAAAATTACGTTTCAGCCCATGGTACAGTTTGAAACATGCCAAGAACAAAGTAAATTTTCTACTACAAAAGATTATTTAGTTCACATTAGTGTCTAACGAATTTGCTTCACAATATTATCGATTGTTATTCTTGGATGATGTCGATGAACCATTCGATGATGACATCAAGTATCATTGCGAAATGTGAAGAATAAGAGCGATGGGCTTCGAATAACAGTAAAGCATTGAAAGAAATATTTAATATTCACAGATTTCAGTCAACTGTTTGACGTCTATCTAGTTTTCATCGCGATAATCCGAAGATCTTTTTCGACTATACACCTGGTAGAAACGTACTTGAGAAATTCGATTAAACAATCTGGCATTGTTACACATGTACAGAGATATTGTTGTTTTGAATATGGATGAAAGTAGTAGATGGGTAATATTAATTTGCTAAAACAAACAGAAGAATTAAGCTGCACAGACAACTAAGAAATAATTGTAGTACAGAATATATGCTAAATAGTAGTTTTTTGGGAGTATTCTTGTTTCGTCAACAACTCACTCTCACAAGGCTTCTCCCGCCTTTGAAATTCTTTGAAGTGCCGATTGTAGACAGAATGTACGGTAGCATACCAGATCCTGTCCCGAAGAAAATCTTTTATACATACAGTACGGTATGGTACAATTCTTTATATCTATCCGACGGGATTATGTCATATATTGAAGAACATCAGAAACAAAAACAATCAAAGAAATTTGTCTTCAGAACCATGAACAATCGTGAGTTATAAAAGGTGATTACACTTTATTATGAAGAATAATATAGATATATGGACAGTTTGATGTTATTGTGTAGAAAAGACACAGGTAAATAGTTGATTTTCGCACATTTTGTGTATTTTGCCTTATTCATCCAGTCTTCTATTTTAATGAAAGTAACGGTAACTGAAAAACAAAATAAGATCTGTGTTCTAGGGGTAGTCTAAATTTTTCTTTAAATAGCAGAGTACGGTATGATAAATCTTATTCTGTCACATTTTATTCACATATAATATTCAATTAAAATTTTTCTATTTTATTTGATGACGCACCAAAAAAGAATGATGCATCTCCTCAAAAATATGTTAGTCTATAGGTTTTTTTGTACAGCCGTTTCTAGTCAGTACAATACACGACTGTCTATGCAACAATAGAAAAAGAAAAATAGTAGTGACTCCCATTTGGTCTATAGGCCAATATAATTAGCATTTTTTACAGACTATGCATAGATGTACAAACTATTCATTTTTTTAGAAACGTTCTGTTCAATTTCCATAAAAAAAATTATAGGTTATTCTTGTCAGGTACTGTACTTTTTGTCTTTCTCTTTTAACTTTTTCCAACATTTTTTTTTTTGTTTCTAAAATGTATAGGCTATTAATGTGCACGTCTCCTATGTTTTACTGCACAGATGTTACAAGTCTGTTGTGAAGGTAGACAAAATTTGTATTAAAAAAGAGCAAAAAGAAAAAAAGACTCTCTCTTTCTCATACACTATCAGATATAAATCTAACTTTTAAAATCATATAAATTTATATTGTACGATTCTTTATACAATTTCTTGTTAGTACTTTAATTTTCAATAAAAAAAACTTAAAACTCATTAGAGTCTATTGAGAGTGATGAACTCGACTCCTGAGTAAAAGAAGAGAAAAGTTTTTTATAAGATGATAAATAATGTAAATTGAAAGGTAGGAATTCTGTTTTCTGTTAAGGAGTAGTTTATTATTATTTGTATCACAAATAAAGACATTTTTTCCTCAAGACATATGATTTATTATGGTTCTTTGAAGTGTTCATTTTTATTTTTTTTTTACTGTGTACTTCTTATTATTGATGTGCACTATTTTCTTACGGATAGTTCATCATATCGTAATAGAACTCTTCATCAAGTAAATATATTACCTCTCAGCTACTCTATAAATGTTTAATCGATAATTGTAAACACTAAACATTAATGCTTGACTGTTATATGTCAGATAATTAATTCATCATCTTTTTGTACAAATTTTTTTCTATAGTCCTTTCTCTGGATAAAATTGTGACAGATATGGATGGATACATTTGTCTTTTTTTTTTTTTATGACAAATTTTTCTCCTCTTTTACATCGGTATGTGAGAAAAGATAAAAAGAAAAAATAATAACAGAAAAGGTATTATAAGAATTTTGTATGTGTGTGTGTGTATATATATTGGCAATGAACTTCTGTCTTCATTGCTGCTACTACTACTATTACTACTGCTAAATTTTCATTCTATTCAAACGGAAGTATATATGATTATACTTATAAGTACGTATGTGTATGGATGTGTATTGAAAGAAGAACAGAAAGCATTTTCACCGTTTAATTGGAGTGAGTGTGTTAAATACAGAAGAGAAAGAGAGAATGATTCACTGTTACATCATACTAGTAGTCGAAGAGTCAAGTCGAATAGCATAAATTGTTTGGTAAGAATAAACTAGAGAAAAAAAAATGAAAAGTAAATAATCATGAAACAATAGATAAACATAGACTTATACACAATAGGTTATGAATTCAATATATATCTGGAAGATGACTTTCTACATCAATTTTCATTTCTATCATAGTAAATAGTAAACGATTTTATTATGAAATATCTCTTTGATATTAATGTACCATCTTTTTTTCTCTAATGATCGATGAATATCTTGTATTTTAGATAAAATAGAATTCAATTGTAACTTACACCATCTTGAATCATTAAATATTTTTATTTTGTACAGTATTCTTATTAAACAGTGATGAAACAATTATTCCTTCTTGTCGTCAATTAAAGCAAATGGATTTAGATTTAAGTCAAGTATTTAATATACTGGATGAAAATAATGAAGGAAGAATACGTATTGCAAGATTTATTGATATAGCTCAAAATTATTATTCAGATGCTGAAGTAAGTAAAGATAAAAAAAAATTTTTTTGACAGTTAGGTCTTTTTCGATATTCTTAATATTTTAAATATGTCGGTCTTATAAAATCGATCAACTTTTTTTTTAGTATTTAAGTCGTCCAATATTTGACTACATTCGAACTGTGTACTCATTTCTAACTCCATCTAAAGTGTCTGTTTTTAATACAGTAGGCATACATCAGAGCTTTTTCTACTAATTAACTCTTTTTTTGCATTGCTTATTGTCATTCTCGAGTCATAACAAAGCCTTATAAAGGAACAAACGTCCTTTCCTCCTGTTTTTAGAATGATGGAAGACTTATCAAATTATAAATAAATATTTTGAAAAAAGTTTTTTGAAAAATTGACCTTAGGAAGTTAATAACAAAAATTTCATCGCAAATCGACTGTACTCTTATAGATTTTTGTACGACTTGATGTTGTTTGATACGCCAATTTTGAATATATTATTTATTTTGATTGAAAATAGTTTTTATATGAAAGAAAAAAGACGCCTGTAAGTGTCGTATGATGTGGATCATTTGACATCGGTTCGTTGTCAATAAAATCAATATAGAGTTCATTTTTGTGAAAATTGGTAGTTTACAAGTTATATAACAACTAAATGACAAAGTTTTCGTTTTGAATTAATCTTTTATGCGTGATAATGTCTGTCTACACATAACAGAAAAAAGGTGCTTGAAAACGTAAGAAGAAAAGAAGAATTGAACCATTTTTTATTAAAATAAATTTACAGTTGATTAAGTTTCCTTTCTTAATAATACTAAGAGATAAATCAGTTTATTCTCATGAATGATCGTATTTAGTCGCTGTGATACAGAGAGTCAGCTATTTTGTATTCTGTTCATTTATGGACTGATCAATCTTATTACATCTTTAAGAAATTCTTTATTTACTTACAGCAGCTGTTTAAACCAACTGTGTGTTATCTTTTTTATGATTATCTCGCTATTATTTTATATTGAACACGTTTTACCTTGAATAGATTTTTGTTTTTTATTAAAATAATGATGAGAATAATTAGAAATCGAATACTCGTAGTTGAAAATAGTAATTTTTGATTTCTCTTTTTTACTGTTATTAAAAAGTTTCAGGTAACACACAAAAAAAACATGATTACACATGTAAAGGTCAGTTGTACTGTTCTTTTCTGTATTATTTTTTTAAATTGAAAAGTCATATTTATACACTATGATAAGTATGTTCTTTATGAATATTGGGTGAATGGCTGAATGTTCATCTAAATACTTTATTGTAAGAATGAATTAAATCTTTATTCGCTATTACTCTTTATATCCTTGGTTTTTCAATTGCTCCCTGTAACATTCATAGAAAATTATTGTGATTATGAGATGAATGAAACGTGAACCTTATACTCAAATAGTTTTGTGTTGCTAGAATATAACTATATAGTTCAATGCGACTCAACTGTAATTTGTTGTGTATTTTGTATTTATATCCAGTTGTGCTTGTTATTTAAAAAGTTTTTATTATTTTTTTTCTCTCTTTCTGTTCTCTTGTTGTTCCATTAGTCATTTCTGTTATTGAATATGTCCTTTTACGATGATACTTGACATAATGCAACACATATTGTACATTGTTTATATATTTCAGTAAAGTAATCATTTTTATGTGTAATTCTTTTTAGCAACTTGCAAGTATAACAAAAGCGTTAGATCCAACAAATTCTGGTTTAATTAATTACGAACAATTTTGTGATGGTATGTAGCGTGAAATAGCTTTATGTGTTGTCGTTGTTTGTTATATAAATATATTATTTGATGTTTTTTAGGTATTACACAAATAAGTTCTCTACAAGGATTAACTTGGAAAGAAGTTGCATCTGATTTATCGAGACGAAGTAGAGAAAATTCATTAGTTGAAGATCCAGATCGTCGTAGCCTTGTACGTTTGAAGTTAAACTTATTTTTAAATCTATTTTCATCGTATCCCGTTTGTTTCTAGCGTATCGATTCATTGAAAGATGCGGATCTTTTTTCTTTGCCATGGACATCAAAAGTAATAAAGGAGGTGAAGAGGCTAGCTAAGCAATAATCGACCACATATTTTTGCTATTGTTTGCCGCAATAGGTTGCGGAAAAGAGATAAAAGAAATTTCGCTATACTGGTGATTAAACCTCACGTTTTTTTATTGTGCGAAGCTTATGTGGGGAAAAAGTGGTGAAAACGCTCTAAATTTTCTCTTATTATTCGTTTTCAAATATTTTTATCCCATATTTGTTTAGAATCAAGACGGATCAACGACTACATTTATCGAATACGACGACGACGAAAGTTTCCTCCCAAATCATCATCATCCATCTCGAACACCTCCAACCATAAACACTAATAGTTCAATATCGACCATACTAAACAATAATCACGTTAACAATATTTCAAACAACAGCATTGACTCTAGACAGTCAAAGTCAAACCATATAATGTATGTTTTAACAAGAGCTATTTAAAACTAAATTATCTGATTTTCTATCTTTAATATAGAAGAGATCCCGAAGAATATACTGGAAACGGAAATAGCTCAACAGATTCTGGAATAGTTCAACGAACACCACAACGTCTTTCGTACGTAAACAGTCACTGTTCAGTTTGACATAGATCTATTTAGTTCGATGATAAATAGCAGCTTCTTTTCGTTCATTGGACTAGTTTTAGTCTTTCGTCTTGTTTTAAATACGCCAGTGTAATACGGATTTTAGCACAAGACAACTGGTTTGATGAATGTAGAATACTGAATTATATGAAAAGTCATGAAAAGAAAGCATGTGATCATAATAGACTTTTTCTTTTCTGTAAAGATGCCATACTATTTACATTATTTAATATGTACAGTTACATAACTTTTCTTTCTTTTCATTCTTAAACATTATTTGAAAATAGTAGAAACTGTTATAGTTAGAGAGGATATGTGGTGATCAGTTTTAAACTATGTATATCTCTTTCAAAACTTGATTAATTAATGTGGAACTTTCGTAAAATGTTATTATAACTGTTATTATAACTTTTGTTCAAAAATGATTGCTCTTAAATTCCTCAAATACTGATCTTTGAACAGAATATATTTTGCTAAAATATTCTTAATCTCAGGATATTTTCGAGAAAAACCAGCTTCTTGTCTATATTTCGAAATGTGTCTGCTTCAATGTATTCATATTCAACAGTCGTATAAGACGAAATGTTTTCTCTGAAACAAAAGAAGTTGAAGAACTTCGTGTGACAGATCTTGCTCGTTAGAGTGTGAGCTTTTTAATTATGAATTGAAAGTCTAAATTTGTGGGAGTGGTAGATTTGAAGTCTTAACTGGCGACGTCCTTTATATTAACTCTTTCTCTTTGGCGAATAAGAGGACAAAAATCATAGTTTATTTTAGAGTACTGTATACGTAAATTGCGTGAGAAGGTAGAATTCACATTGATTTAACTCAATAATGAGTTCGATTTTTTCTGAGCTCGTCATCTACAAAAACTGCATGATCTTTTTACATATAATTATTTACTTTTTCCTAGCTATGAGAGCAACTACGAGCAGTTGACTTCCAGTTATAGGAAAGAACTGACTAAAAGATTATAGTTTGATGATGTTAGAAATCATCTCAAATTTTCACATTCTCAGATGATTTAATCCTAATTTCACTAGAATTTTAAAGATTCATCTCACACTTCCAGATAAAGAGATTTATAGATGAGAAATTTGTAAATCGTATCGAGTTACGTATGTATAAAAACTTATAAGCCTAAAAAAGTTAGTTCTCGTAGAGAAATAAGACTTTTAATGGCGAAAAGCTGATATCTCTAGATTTTCATCGAGATGTAAATAATTTTACGTGTTAGAGAATTTTTATTTTCTAGTCAATTGGGTCACTTGAAACGAATTAGCAGCAATCAGACGAATTTTAATCAAGTGCCGCTGTCAAACGAACTTGATCACCAATTACAAGAGACAGTAAGTATAAAATGTTATCTATTTTCTGCTCTACGTTATGTATATGAGAAAGGCATCATGTGCAAACTAAATCTACTTTCCCTCAGATCAATATTGAAATACCAGTAAAAAAAAATAGGTCAGCATTCAAATTTATTATTATTGTTCGTTATACAAAATGATGGTTAGAGTTTAGATAGAATATTTCGTTTAAAAAAAAAAGTTGCTTGAGATCTGTTATCCTTCAACACTAATTTTTTAAATATTCGCTTAATTTTAATATTCACTTTTAATTTCTTCTCCAGGTCGAAGAACTTCGTGGCGACGTTGAAACACTAAGAGAACAAAAGCATACTACAGCAGAGCGTCTATCAAAAATACAAGTAGAAAATACACTTTTAAAACAAAAGTATTAATACATGGTTTCCTTCAAGAATCTTTCAGTTCGATCATTCTTTAATTTCGTTTTAGATTAGTTGCACTCGAGGAAGGTTTACTCGATCTACAATCACAACAAAATAAATCAGTTCAATCTGAACAACAAAGATATAATGAATTGATTGTATGTAGAAGGCAAATATAGTTGAAAGAATGTTATAAATTTGATCTTAATTGTTTAGACACACAACGATCGTGCATTTTCACGTGAAAAAGATACATTACAATCAAGGTAAAAAGAAATCACATTTCAAAATAGATTTATTTTTGTTCAAAAGCGTATTTTGATAATTCATTGTAAATCGATAAGATTATATATTGAATATGTATTTTAAATTTATGATAATTTTAACGTTTCTAATGTCGTGTAAGAACTAGATTGACTGATTATGCTATTGTACCTCGATCAAACAAGTGGGTTTTTGTATTTCAATATCATAGAACGTTCCATAAACCTTTATTTCTTAACATTTTGTTGGCGATCATATTCTCTCAAACAATATTTATATTATTTTAGTGTCATGAGGTTGGTTAAACTACGATTTCTATGTGTGCTTTATCTATGTTCACCATTAGTTTAACCTTCTTATTATTTCTTCTTTTTCTGTTGTTTATATATTCTTTTAACCTTCTTATTTTTTCTTTACCTGTCTGTTGTGTATATTTGTGTTGCACATATATCTATCTACTTGCGTAGATTCACTGTCACCCATAAAACATTAGGTGTTCTAGAATGTGTGACTGCTTATTTTGCAGCTTTGATGCAACGCTCTATTTTTACTAGTCTCTTATCCTATCTGCCAAATTGCATGTTAAAAACTAAATGTCTAGTGGTGTCAGTCCATTTTAACAAAAAGTTATTATCAGTCTAAATTACGATCAGATGACCATTCTTCTTCTACTTTCTTGTTCAGCTAACAAAATAAACTGTACTCTAACTAATATAATCAGCACTAAATTACAGACAGTAGTGGGAAGATACAAAAGAAAACCTTCCATAAATTGTTCCATTGCTTAAGTATAATTCTGACGGGCACAGTCGCGATTTTTCAGAGTATTCTGTTATGACGTTGCCTTCAGATCTCTCTCTGTCAAGCATAAATTTGATGATGATAATGACAGCGTCATACGATCAGGATTTCCGATGGGTTTTAGTCAGCATAGGGAAATTTTTTTGACAGACAGTCTTTTTTGAAGAAGTGAAACGTTAGCATACGTACGTCAATATTTGATAAACAATCGGAACCTAGAAGATCAATTTTTCTAATAGACAGCTTATTGGCTACGAATCAACCTAGCTTCATGCATAAACGCGATTTCACTTGTCAAGTTCGGGGGAGCACGGTTTTCGCCGACACCCGATTACAGTACAACTGCGTTTTCTATTATGTAAAACGCGGTTGTACACCTAACGATTAAACGTAATGCTGGATAAGTGATGTACTGTACAATGTAAATTCTCTAGGATATTTGGTTTTTGAGCATTTTTAAGCCTTCGCCATTCCAAACACTACACAGTTTTTGCAATTTTTTTCTTGATTATCAGTAGTACTCGAATTACTCTATGAGTTGTAGTACTTTCCCGACGCGTACAACGAGTACTGTTGATACTATAAATGCTTAAAGTTACGGGAAAACGAAAACTATTTGAAAGAAACAGAATTTGTGAGAGAGACAATATATATAAGGCATCGATTTTTTTTTTATAAATTCGTGACGCTTTTTTCTACTTTCCATTGGATGGAAGTAGGCACTTATAATTTGTTTGATTCATAAAAAATTTCGACAAGTTTTGGCAGGGCAAAATCTGGCGTTCAGAGTCAAAACTTAGAGCGAAGGGTGACCTGTTTCCCTACCATAATCGAATCTCTTCTCACATAAGATGAGCTAAATGATCACGCCAAAGAAGAACAGTCGGTTTTTAACAAAATAAGAACTGTTCTTCGTATTTCAGTCACTGATTGAGCAGAAGTTCAACTTATCCTGAAATATATAGCTAAATGCCTATTGGAATTTATACATTAGTGGGAACCGCCCATTTTAGTCTTCTAGCATTCTCTAAACTTTGTGAGATCTAAGAAAAATGCTATAAATCATTTTAACTTGTTTTTGATCAATTTTCGTTTTATGTGCATATGTATTTGTTTATTTGTAGTTGTTTGTAATTTATTCTTTCAAACTTCTATCTCATGTAACAAAATTTTACCCTTTTTTTCCTTCATTTATTAATTAGGATAAATACCATAGAACTTGAACTAAAGCAAACTCAACAGGATAATGGCTTGTTAAAAAATAGTATGAAAACTTTAAATAAGGTAGGTTGATCACTTTTTTTTTAAATTTTGTTTTTGTTATTTTATTTTGTTACACAAGAATTTTACGTATTTGTTTGTTTTCTTATAGAAAATTGAAAACCTTGATGATCTATTGCAAGATAGTCAAATGAATTGCGATAGTTTAGCAGAAGATAATGCAAAACTGATGGAGCAGTTACGATTAGAACATGAAGAACTTGAACAAGAGAGAATTATTAGTGCTCAAGTATGAAATAGTTTTCATACTGTGTAATTAAATATTGTCTATTTTTTTTTTGTTCTAGCTTGCTGAACAATTGACGTTAGATTCATCAAAACAAAAATTTGGTCGTACACTAAGTCGAACCGAGAGTATTATAAAGAATTCAGAAACAAGATTACAAGACCTTGATTCACAAATGAGATCATTAAAACAAGTATGCTGAATAAACATACATAGATCTGTATAGATTGTTGTTACATGCTTTACTTATTTAAGGAAAATGAGCGATTAAGACAAGAAAACAAAGAACTTGAGGGACGCTTACTGAGTGCACATTTCAATGAAGGAAGATCGTTATTAAATACGACCGATGAATCTTGGGCATCAGAATTAGAAATATTAAGTAAAGATGAGGTACGTAGTTTAACTCAATTAACTGGTTCTTGTAACAAGTACATAGTCAGTTTCTAAATTTTGAATTGGTTTTTTATGGCATGTTAAGCATGCAAGCTCTAAGATATCAGTTTATTTTTCTGATATAAGTTTATGCGCTCGTTTTGCTGTGTTGACTTATTTGTCATTTTCTTGCTCAGAAGTTTTTCTTTACCTAAAATAGAATTGATGCTATTTTCAGGAACATAAACTAGCTCGACTGTACACATCAACTTTGAAAAAAATATTCAGGAATAAAACTTTCTTTCAAATGAAAATTTTCTAAAGATTTTAATGTTTCTGGTTCTTTGATTGTGTGAAATTAATTCAAGCTTGAAGATTTAAATCAGAGATTTCTTTTTTTAATTGTTTGATAGTAGTATTTCTAACAAATGAGATTTGTAGCTCGATTGAAGCTACAATCTACTGATTTTAAAAAATGAATCCCAATATTTGTAGCTAATGAAGAAATTGAGAGAACAATTTTGTATTAATGATCGGTACCGAGAATATATTGAACGAATGTTAACTGTCATAATGGAGAACAATCCACAATTACTTGAAATTACATGTTCGGCTAGTGGTTTATCTATTGGAAGCGGAATGTCAACCTCAGGTACCCCAAAAGAAGTTTCTACTTCATTGCCTCCACTCACTTCGTCACAATCAGTTCCGCCACAATCAGCTCCGCAACCAACAACAATAACAAGAAAAATGTCATATCCGCAAACAACAACAGTTGTTTCCACAACTTCAACAACAAATTCTAAGGATGACAAGTACTGCCGCCTGTAATCGGTCGAGCCTTTCTATATTTAAGCTTATTCTGCTATTTTAACATAACGTAACATAAAAAATTCCATCACATCCCCATTGTTACTCGTAGCGATGTCTGCTTATTCGTCGTTTTCACTAAATAGTCTGCTTCTTGTTCACTTTATTTATTCGGTTCAAATCTTACTGTATTATTTTGTAGTATGTAACTGGCTGCTGGTGCTTATAACGTGCTCCTTGTCTCCTTTTTGCACCTATTGTGTAATTTCGATTGTTATTTGAACAAGTCTAGAATTATTTAATACTTCACATACTGCTCTTCTGCCATTTTGCTTTTATGTTTTAAATTAGAATGCATCATAAGAATCTGAGAAGTAGTCTGAAAATCGATAATCTAATATTATTTTTCAAATGCTAATGATATGTGTATAGAAATATTATCATTGACCTTTCAAATGGAATACAGAAGGACTTTAACTAGCGTTGTTGCATGAGATGAATTCTCAATATTTTTTTTATTATGCTTGCTCCTTGTCGTATACATTTTGTTTTCTTTTCTCATGTATAAATAATGAATCCATTAATACAATTTTTTGTTTTCATTTAGCTCCTAAAACGTTTGAATAACGAACACAACACAACCAAGCGTCTTCGCGATTACATTGACACACTTTTACTTGGTATTTTAACAAATAATCCAACAATGTTAGAAAAACAATAATTTTTTTCTATTAAAAAAAAATATATTTCAGTTTATTTTATCATACTTATCTATTTCCATTTTGTTTTATTTACCGTCCAATCAATTTTGTATTTTAATCCATTAATAGATTCAGAATTATTTTATCACATAGCTACAGTGATAAAATGAATCTCTCTCTCTCTCTCTCTCTTCCTTTTATGTCTCGAGTTTCGTCCAATTATGCATTTTATCCAATGTAAATTATTTTTATTATGTGATGAGAATGTTTGTTTTTGTTTTGTTCGTTATACCGTCTCGATAGTTAAAGGCGGGTTTCTAAGTGCTCGAAAATACTTTTAATTCATTATATCATATCTAAAACTGTTTCCGTCCGTAACAGTTTTTTTTTGCAACTGAGCTTAGGTCAAAATTAATGCCAATTATGTTTATAAACTATAACCATTCCCTAACTTTGCTATGAATAACAACCTGTTTTTCTAAATACTTAGTCTTTGATAAATGACAATATCATCTAAAATATTTTTTTTTTCTTATTTTCACGCACACGTGTAATTGTACATTGGTTTTCTTTTCTATTTCTCTTATATTTTGATTACATTACTGCAAATTTTGACAAAGCCTATTTTCTTCTATACATTCCATATAACCATGGCAGTGAAATGAATACATTCATGCATACGTTGTTCTATTGGGTTTTCTTTTTCCTTTGTTTCTTTTATTTCATACAATGAATGCATCATTTTCTCTTTTTCAACGATTTTTTCTAATTTTGTTTTTATGTTGTTTTCTTCATTTGACTAGGAGCTTTGGCTAATTGACTACATATGTCTCAGTAAAAATTATGCAAAAAACATTATAATAAGAAAGAACAATAAGCTTTTTTTTTTATTCCTTTATTTTGACAAATTAATTTACAAAAAAACATCATTTAGGTGGAAAAAGAGAATTTTTTGATATTCAACATGTATTTGCTCATTCGTTTAGTAATCTGTTTTTTTTGTTTTTTTGGAGAAGGATAGTTGTGAGAAAAGATCAGTATAAAAATCTGATCATTTTTCGTTTGCCGAGGGAAATGATCTTTTGTGATTACACTGCTCTAGTTTAGTGTACGAGATAGTTTCATCAATATTTTTTATGAATCAAAACATCATTCTTCTTTCGCTCATTGCACAGTTCTCGTCTCTTCTTATATCGTTGTTGTTTGATTTTTCTTAGAATATATTTTGTTTACATCCGGTTTTACTTTGTCTGTTTTTGGATGCAACTGAAAAATCTTTTATATCATATCGATTATCATCCTGTAAACAAAAATGCTATATATATATATATATATATATTTTTTTGTTTTGTTTTGTTTCTTCATACCGGAGCTAGTCGTTGTTGTTTTTTTTATGAAGTATTTCAACAATGTTTCTTCATGCATGATTTTTCATTTGTTCTGAAAACAAATTCCATATAATTGTTCTTACCGATTTTATTGAGATCATTTATCGTTGTTGTATTTTTTAGTTGTTTTTGTTGTTATTGTTGTTAGTGTTCAGTTTTAATACACTTGTTGATTATTGAGAAATGAAGTAAATAAACTAAGCGTATGGAAGTCACGATATGTTATCATGATTTTTTTACCTTTTTACTAGGTACTACATTAAAAACTTCTCTTGTAATCATTATTATTAGATTTAATTCAGGATTTTTGATATAAATATTTATAAAATATAACAACAGTAAATATATTTTTTCTTATAAAATATTTTCAAACGACCGTTTCAAAATGATTTGACAAAACGCCAGATAAATATTTTTTAAAGTTCACAAACACTACAAATTTAAGAAGTAATTCATTCGAAAAATAAGAAAAAACATTGTTTTTTCTATATTAAGTCATTTATGTTAATGATATTAACTCCGATAGATTATCTCAAAAAATTAATATCAGATTCATAAATTGTGAACAAAACTGCACTAAATAAAGTATTATTCAATGGTTTAAATAGTGAAAAAACTGTTAGCAGGCTGTATTTATTCCTTTCTCGAAGTTTTTTTTATTTATAAGCCAATGTACGTACTATTGTCTAAGTTTAAACTAATAGCCAGTATATTCATTACAAAACATAATTATGCCAACATAGGTTAATGAGAAGGAACAGGTAAAAAATATTTGTTTTAGAACTTTCTGAATAGATTGATAGAGATAGGCATGTCGAACGTTAACTCATGCACAATAAAGTATATAGTTATCGAAAAATACTAGCGAAAAAAACCTTGAGTCTAATATAATTCACATAATCATGTTTTGTAGCGAATGTACTGGCTATTAGTTTAAAGTTAGACAATGGTACGTATATTGGGTGACAAATAAAAAATATCTCAAGGATAGAATAGATGCACTCTCCTATTTACACCATTGAATAATACTTTATTTAATGCAGTTTCGTTCACAGTTTATGAATCTGATATTCATTTTTTGAAATAATTTAAGCTAGTTTAAGAAGCTTTCCAACTTAATGTCTGTTTTTGGTCAGTCACAAGCGGGAGATCTTAGTTTTCTTGTTATATGTCTGAAGAATAAAATAGGAGCGTATTTTCAACTAAAAATAATTTTTGATATGCTAGACTCCTGTGTGGTCTACTCTTAATAGCAATGACTATTTTTATGCTTTTCATTAAGATTCAGTACAGTTTCGTTCTGAACGTATATATATATATATATATACAGTGTGTGTAAGAAGCTTCTCTTTCGAGCTTATTATCTCTTAAAATAAAAGAGATACAAAAATTATATTTTTACCGTTAGATAGAGCGCAGTCTGCTCTACATTTCTGGCCACTTAGAAACATTTTAATGATCTTAGATGAGTCTTCTTTTACACTTAGTCGACTTTAAGAACGAAAAAAGCATTCGGACACTTTCATTTCTCTATGGTTTTTGACATTTCCCAAATAGCGACGGATCTTTCAAATATACCATTCGAAAGAGCAAAGTCTCAGCTTTCTAATGAAAAACGAATAGTTAAAAAAAAGTGCTTTCTAACGGTCACAAAATTGAAAACTAATTCTTTTGCCTTAATCTCTTCTCTAAAACTTTTTTGACGTAATAGGCTTCAAGAAGACAAAACATTGCACAAAATGAGCTATTTTTCGCGTTCAATACTTAAAGAACAGCTCAGTTACACATACCATCTTTATCTCATCACTTCTCCCAAAAAAACGAAACGGGCTTTGTCTCTTAGGCTTTGTCTCTTCTATTATCCACAGAATAAACGAAGTTGTTTCAAACGAGATAAAGATAGTATGTGTAACTCGGCTGTTCTTCAAGTATTCAACTCGAAAAATAGCTCATTTTGTCCAGAGTTTTGTCCTCTTTAAGCTTGTTACGTTAAAAAAGTTTTAGGAAGAGATTTAAGGCCAAAAAAATGCCAAATATAATAGATGTCACTCAGAGATGATGAGGAGTGATTCAAGAGATGATTTTCTAACTGGAGCAGTTAGAAAATCAGTCAAATGAGCAGAAGAAATAGTCTATTTTTTCGTTCAACAATTATTTCTGATGTAGCTTTTCATGCTCTTTCTCACGGTATATTTAGAATTGAGTTTTGATCAAGTTTAACGGTCAAAGAACGTCTTTTAAATGAATTTCATGGTGGTATCCGTAATTTTCAGTTTTGTGCCCTTTAGAGAACACTTCTTTTAATTATTTGTTTCTCATTAGAAATTTGAGACTTTGCTCTTTCGAATGGTATATTTGAAAGATCCGTCGCTATTTGAGAAATGTCAAAAACCATAGAGAAATGAAAGTGTCCGAATACTTTTTTTCGTTCTTAAAGTCGACTAAGTGTAAAAGAAGACTCATCTAAGATCATTAAAATGTTTCTAAGTGGACAGAAATGTAGAGCAGACTGCGCTCTATCTAACGGTAAAAATATAATTTTCGTATCTCTTTTATTTTAAGAGATAATAAACTCGAAAGAGAAGCTTCTTACAGTGTCCAAACACGTCTCACATACATTGTAGTTAAATCAATTGAAAGTTGTGAGTTTTTCCTACATGCTCTTATTCTATTATAAGATAAGAAATTATCGATTGTTTAGAACATACAATCATTATTCATATTCTTTATTATCAATTTTTTAGACATGAGTTTTTTGACAAGTCTTGCCCAAAAAGCGTATGATGTGGCTGGAAATATATCTGGTGGGCGAGATTATTTAGCAACAGCT
This sequence comes from Didymodactylos carnosus, assembly GCA_905250885.1. Taxonomy (NCBI): domain Eukaryota; kingdom Metazoa; phylum Rotifera; class Eurotatoria; order Philodinida; family Philodinidae; genus Didymodactylos; species Didymodactylos carnosus. Next base: position 23,969 of record CAJNOQ010000258.1, read on the forward strand.
GCTAATAGATTAAATCAAGTAGTGAAGGGAAAAGATGCTCAAGTCTATCTTAAACCAGGCAATATTATTCAATTTATTTGTCGTTCCTCTGGACGAACCATTCAAATAGTCATGTCAGCGACAAGCAACGAACTTGTTCCGGATGCCATTGGTGGATCCGGATCTTATTATCCAAATTCTCATTTTCTCGGTAAGTATCAAAAGTTTTTATTGAAATTTTTTCCTTTTGATTAATAAAATTTCACAATGCACTATCTATTTTTTCTATTTATTATAGTTGTTTGCTCACAATATGATCGGTATTATTTCCATAATAATTACAACTATCTTGGATTAAAAAATCACCAACCGTGCATTGTGCCATCTTCGTTTGGAACCACACCACCGGAGGAATGTGAATTTCGAGTTCATGATATGTTAGGTAAGAGTTTTTAATTTTTTGAGTAATAATACAACAAGTTTTTACGTTTTAGGCAGCGCGACACATATATATTTAGAATCTGTTCAATCTCCTGGATTTTTCCTTAGTTTTGATGAAAATGGTGCAATTAGTAACGAAGCAGCATGTAAACTTAAAGATAAAAATTCACAATTTCAAGTCAGTTTAATCGCATATGGACCCGGGATAACACCTGTGAAAGATGATGGAACAATTGAGGCATCAACTGAACAACCGCCACCTCCGTACTACGCGGCTACAGCAGGTGAAACTACTACAGGTTCAAGTTCACCACCGGCAGGTGATACAACAAAATAAAATAATCCAGCATCCCATGACTAAAGTAAAAATGTCAGAATGTTGTCAGCTGTACTGAACAGATACATATTTCTGCGAACTTTTTTAATATTTATTGTGCAGTTTGTTCTTGTGTGTATGTATTATGTATCTTACGAACAAAATTTTATGGATTAGGGCATAAACTGTTTATGTTTTCGAGTTTTGTTGAGTTTTACTAAATATGTGCAATCTAACTTGTAACTTTGGCGCACACTTGTAATTCTGCTCTTATTAATGAATTATTTCTAAGTATTCGCTCGCTTTTCCATTTAAACACACGTGATTATAGGTAATCAATAGTGCTGAGTTCGAGTATAATATTCGTCGCTGCCATTTCACTGAGTGGGTTTTCGAAAAACCAATTTTTAGAACTCAAAGTTCTTTCTCTCCAAAGCAAATTCTGATCCACATTTGTAGCAGTTCAAGTTAAGTGCGGATATCCTGAAGTAATAATCTGCACAAAAAACACAATAAATCATAGAATGAAGAGAAATGATATTACCCTTTGAACTTGCTTGCCGTTCTCTATTATTCTTAAAAATCACTTTAATATGGAAGTCTACGCCCATTTTTCGCAATTTTTATTACCTATAATCGCGTGTTTTCAAAAGGAAACCAAGTAAATACTTTGCAGAATTCACTCATTAAATATAAATATACAAGCGTCAAATAAATTAACGACTTTGTTTTGCCTGTGGATGATGGTATAAATAACTTGATACATTCTGAAAATGTGCACACAGCGTTTGCATGCGTTTAAAAAACACGACTAAGTATATGCCTTCTATCCAATGTAACTTGTATTTAGTAATGCAAATGCCAGTTTACATAAGTACAGAAACTTTGTCAAAAAGGATCTCATCCGATTTGTAAAATAAATTTGTATAAAAAATAAAAATAAATAAATCATACGGAATTTTTAAAATAAATAAAAAATAGCCTTTTATCTACTATGTATATTTATTATTTTCGTCCTTTCTAAAACTCAAAACTTTTTTGCACGAAAAAACAGAATTCATATCACCAGAACAAAAAAAATAAAGTTGGTTTTGAGTTGCTGAAAAGTGCTTTTTCATATTCACTACACTCGATAACCCAGAAGATTTTCTATTTTTGGCAAGGGATACTTGCAAAAGTTTAGAAATAATTTTGAAACTAATATTGATATTGTTTTCCCATGGAAAGTTTTTTGCACCATTTTGTTTGAAAATTTTTCCTAAACTTTTGGATGTACCCCTTGCCAAAAACAGAAAATCTTCTAGGTTATCGAGTGTAGTGAATACGAAAAAGCACTTTTCAGCAACTCAAACCCAACTTTATTTTTTTGTTCCGGTGATATGATTACGACGATTAGGTATATTGTCGTTAAATATTACACGAACAATATATCATTTTAAAGAATATCTTCATCACATTTGTCTGTTCACTCATTCAAAAGATTACGGAAATAACACACTTTCGATCCTGGTTGACAAAATTTCAAGAAAAAGCAGGTAAACGATCGGAAAATATGTTTTTTACGTATCAGCTGCCTCATTGATAAAAATAATACATAAGTCCATTGGATAAAATCGACGGCTCATATTATATCTTGAAATATATAACTTGACAATAGGGTACAAATAGTTCATACAGATTGGTGTTTGAGTGATGGTACGTTGCAGAGGTAGGCAAGTCTAAGTCCGAACTTGACGGTTATTTTGATGAACTTGGCCTTGGGGATTTTTTTATTAAATCCGTTTGAACTCCAAGGAGTTAAAATCTGTTACATTCAACCACAAACTGAGTACAATCTGATACCTAATTTATTAATCTTTTTTTTATCAAATATGCATCAATGTATGGATAAAATTTATTTACCCGTCATATATGATTATGACGTACTGTATAGTGCAGGTAAGTATTGCGTGCAATTTTCCATAATCGACTTGTTCTGCTACATTCAACAACACTATTTTTGAATCAACTGCTAAGCTTTCAGAACCCTTCTAATCTGTGCTGGTGTTAAATCATTGTCAATCATATCACGAACACTATGCCATACAGAACAGGAGAGATAATTTGTTACAGCACGTTGCTCATGATCATGTGATGAGGATACAATGTTTCATAATTATCATTCGTATATTATTTTACTTTCAGCTGATAATCACAGATTGGTATTTTCCGTATTCCGAACATTTGTACGTATTTGATAAATAATTCTTGAATGACTCTATACGCAATATCCAAAGACTTTTAATCAATGATGAGATATTGTTTTTAGTAACAATTATAGAAATTTCCAACCAATTCCTGCGAGATATTCCAGTAGAAGAATGGAACGGAATGTTTAACAAAAATGTGTGTGCTAATATAGATTCAAAGACTGTCATATGATGTCTTGAGTGTACTTTAACATGCTTATGGTGTATTTACTAACATACTTTTGATTCTGGTTGAAAAAAATTTTCGTGATCATTTCTTATTTTGTCCTCTACCCTAGAGTACGTACTTGGAGCCAAGTATTTGGACCAGATACTTCGTTTGCGTAATGAAGCCGATACTTGCCTTTTTTCAAGAAGTAAATTTACTTGTAAGTACTTGTCCTTACTTGCCAAATACTTTCAGAAAGTACTTCTTAGCAATAAGGCAAGTATTTCGATCATTGACAAGTACTTAGCAAGTAATCAAGTACGTTCACTAGGGTATGCACATCCGAAAGTATTCCACTCGACTTTCAGCTTCTGTTATTTTCTTTCCCCAGTTTTTATTATAGTATAGTATGGTTGCACGACCCCATGAGTCATCAAATCATTAACTTCTTACATTTTCACGTACAGAACTTTTAGGATATTTGTTTTAAATCTCATGATCTAAACACAAATTGAAGGAGACTTTATTTCAGGTGATCGAAGAATAAATAATACATTCCACACATTCAGCCCTAATCTGCGATAATTTGTTCAGACTAATCTGCGACTTATGTGCATCTGATATCCGATACAACTGATACCTGAGACACTGTATGGATTGTGCATCTAGAAGAATCTTTAAAATGTAAATTTACAAAATTTCACAGACTGTAGCGACGCTGTTCAACATTATTAGGAACCTAAAAAATAAGCAGATATCTTCTTATTTACAGATTCCTACTGTGTTTAACAGTCCTCAAGAACTTGCTAGAGCGTAAATGTTGAAAGCTCGGGTCGATACTGGTTATTGTATTGTTACTAAACGTGCTATCTACTGAACTTCTTTGGGTACGTCATAGTTTTCGACCAATACTGTGTGAATGGATCTCATGGACAATTCGTTTAACAATTAACTAGTTTACTGATTGAAATTTATTTAATCCTACTGCAAACCTTGAGATTAAAATTTCCACAAAAGGAAGATGCAAATACAATTCTGTCAAGTGTAGAATGGCTAAAAATATTTTAGCTGTAATATAACGCATGTTTCAAGAGGCTTAAAGAATTATAAATGTCTTCTAAAAGAACCATAAATGTCTCCTAAAAGAGATCATATTATATCGAACATATTTATTGAACTGTATTAGTCTTATGTTGAAAGGTACAGTATTTCTGACTGTTTTCTTGTATGCTCCTTTTGTTTCAGATAAGCATTCAAATTTTTCTCTTTACTTAGCATGAAAGATCATAGGAAGAACGTTCTAGCCGATACCGATGAAAGTATTATTACTCATAATACAAATGAAGCATCAATCAATAATAGTCCAAAACGCTCTTTAGAAGACTATGAATTTTCGAAAAATTCCAAAAAATCGTGTCGCTTATCTACACAAAGTAACGATAGTAACTCTCAAACATCAACAAATTTTGAAACTCAGAATGACAATAGTCATGATAAACAAGCAGAATCAAGGCAGAAAACGAAGACAAGAAAAACAAAGCAAAAGGATGATAAATTAAGTACATGTCTTTCAGCATCAAACAGTGAAACAAAAATGTATCGTGATGGAAATGACGATGATTCAAATCTTGATTCCGATGGTCTTAATTCTCGTGTAAGAGCTTATTTTTAAACGGATGTCTATTTCAAGAAATATTTTGTTTGGTTAATGATCAGTGTGAAATTTCATTAGTATATTCTGACATAATACTGAGAAACGGTCGGGATAGGGTATGAGTCAGTAGATAGTATATATGATAACAACGAGAATCATCCTCGGTCTTCATCTTACTCACAGTATTTTTTTCTAATAAATACAGTTTTTTACGTAAACAACTTGGTAACTTCATCTGTTGAACTGAAATTTTTACTACAGACTCCTGAAAACATTTCTGAAGCTTGTTTTTTGTTTTGTTTCTGTTTAACATTTTTCTCTGTTGAGTTATAGCGAAAATAGCGAGCCTATGTTACAACCAGGTGTTTCAGTTTTAAATTTCTTACAGCTTGAAAGAAAATGTGATAAACAGAAATTAAAAGAATACCCTTCGGAAATGATTTTAAGTATCTCTGATAAACTCTCAGTTTAAACAGATAAAGTTATCGAGGTTTGTAACAGTGTCGAATGAACATTACTGATGTTTTGGGTAAATTATGTTATATAACTAATGACACTTTCTTCAGAAATCTTCTATCAAAAAAAGCGTCATAAAAATTTCGAGACCTATCTCAGTTTGAACAGAATACTTTTTTTCTAAAATACTGTTTATGCAAAAGAAAAGATTTCAGGTACTAGAAAATTTTTTAAAAAAGTAGTTTCGGAGGGTTAGTGCCTTTTATTGCAAATCTTTATAAGGCTGTGGTGAGTTGCGATTGAGCTCATTTTGTAGTGTACACCTTACTTGATATTACTACGTGTCTGAAACAAATTTTAAAAGACTATTGAAAATAAAGGGTATACTCTTAAACTGAAGAGATGTTGAACTGTTTTAGTCATGTATTTTTCATGTAGAAAGCAACGGCACGTTTACAACCAATAAATTATGTAAATGAGTTTAGTTTGCTACCGTGGGATCGTGTATGTCCAAGTATTAATCAGATAATGTTAGGAACACATCAATCTGGTGTATTTGCACATGAGATTTTATCAGTTCAGCAAGAGTTGGAAGCACTATTGGCGATGTCAACGTTACGTGAAACACTTGTGACTACAATTACTAATACAAACGCAAATCAGTTAGCAAATAACGAACTGCAATCATTAGTGCGTCATCAGCATGAAGCCGAACATGTGTATGGTGTTCGGCAATTTCATGATATAGCGTCAAAATTTCAACGACCCTTTAATCCTAAACAACAGCAACAATTTTATCGTCAAGTATCAACTACTGTATCATCAACTGATCGATTTTGGTTAGAGTTTCAGTCAAAATATAGTTTAGTAACACAAACGGATCTGGCTACAATAAAAGATATTTATTTATTCGATCAACTACTTGAAAATGAAATTAAACAATTGAAACAAGAATACTTAATAGCAAAAAATATGGAGCAGGTAGAACATCAGAAACAACCGTCGATAACATCGACAAATTTGAGTATGGATAAATTGAAAGAATTTTTACAAACAGTCGATAGTCAAATTCGGCAATCAATAGTTACTCCATCGCTGAAAAACGACGAACAGCAATCAAAATTAGAAATAACGGCTGGACGACAACCGAAGAAAGAAAAAAACAACATAACAGATGTGGATGGTTTAGCTACATTGAATTTGAATCAGTTTTTGAATGATTGTGACAAAGAAAAATACGATGTCATCTCACGCTATGTCGAACATACTCAATTGAAACAATTTCAGCAACGTTTTCATTCGTTTATTACACATGATTCACCTGCCTATAAAACACCAACATCAAGTCCACCAATGAAACTAAATAGTGTAACAACAAATAAACAATCACCAACATTGATAGATAATCGAAAAAGAATTAACGATTCGGTGAGATGTTCACCACGTTTACATTTCCAAGATTCAAATTCGAATAGTAATCCAACAAATTTTATTAGTCTTTTGCCAGTTTTTCAGCAAAAAGTAAGAGAAAATTAGTAGTAGCTTTAGTGTACGTTTGTTAAGCGGAGCAAAATTCAATAGGTTACCTAGAAAGAACAGTTTTAAAGATGAGCAATTTTTTGATCCCTAAAGAGAGATAAGTTTTGGAGTCTAAATAGCATAGAAGGGTAATGAAAACTAGTTTAGACTTAATTGTTGCTGAGAGAAGAAATCTGTTATTATTCTCTCATTTTGCGAGTACATACGTGACGATCAAAGTTCCACAAGCTTTTGTTGGATTTACATTCGACTGTGACTACTCATGTTTCAAATGTGAACCCCTGATACACCAAGGTATAAATAAAGCCATTACAATTTCTGTGTAGTTCTCGATATAAACTGTTTTTAAAGCTTTTACGATAAATTTCCTACCATTTGAAGGAAACATTCTCTAGTCAGACTCATTTTAAATACGGTGCTGAAACATACTGTAAAAGTTTGAGTCCAGCTCAAACATCTGTTGGCAAATCGATCATCTTATCGTGTAGTATCTTGAAAGACAATAAAATCCATATATTGTCAATCTTCCAGGCTGTCATTTATTCATGATACATTATCCGCACCTAGCAACTATCTTAAAAATGACCAAACAATAACTCTTCTCAGACTTATTATCACTAATTACGTGTGACGGTTCAGGGATGCATCTGTTGTCTAAGACGTACTCAAATTAACCATCCAAAGTTTAGAGATCAGGCTATCTACTTCGTGATCATATATATTCTTATATTTTTTCTAATTCTAGAATAAACAGGAAGATGATATAAAGACCGTTGACGTTACACATGAACCGTTGAGTTTAGTATCGAAATCGACTGGTGGACTTAAACGAAAAAGTATCCGCCAACAAAATATTCCATTATGGTCATTATCACCATCGTTAATCAAAGCTGAACGCCAGCAAAAAGCACAACTAGTCGCTGATTACTTAACTAATCGAACGACTGTTCATTTACCAGTTTCTCCAGTTCTAACGTTAAATACTGAAAAAGAAAACAATGAACAACAACAAACTTCTCTACCAATGTCATCCACCAAGCGTCAACTTTTCAATAACCCACCTGTCATCACAGATACATTGCATGAGAACCAGTTACATACTTTAACAATGCCAACCAAAACACTAAAGAGATGGAAACGGCATAAAAAACAACCATATGGCAAAATAAAAACCATACCTCAGAAGAAATCGTCAGAATGCGAACGTACTGATTCATTTGAATGTAAAATTTCTCTTCTAGAAAATTTGTTAAGTGAATGTAAAACTTTAAGTTTATTGGCAGTTGAACGTTCAAGTCTACAAGAAAATATTGAAAAAGTTTCATATAGAATTCAACAATTAGATGAACAAATCGAAAATGTTTTAATTAAAATTGAGGGTGATGGCGGAAAACGAACTGGTAAGAAAAAGACTTATTCAACAACAAAACATAATTTGATGAGATTGTTAAATGATCGTAAAATTTATGAACAAGCATTATTCAATGATCAAGCAAAACTTCGGCAATTAAAAACAATCAAATAAACTTCGTGTTTTTGTGATTCTTTTTGTCTATTTTAGTCTTAGTCTACCGGTTGTTTTGTCCATTTGCACGAAAAAGATTTATTTTTGAGCCAGTATTAAAATTATTTTTTCTCTGAATTTTTCTCGTTGTTGTAACAATTTTCTATCGAGTTCACCGGTTTTTGTGACGATTATTCGGTGCCGTGGAAATGGATATTTCTATTTTCCGTGTTCTTTGTTTTTGTTTTATTTTTAGTAATACTCATACTTTGAAATTTTTTTATAGTCTTACTTTTTCATTTTTTTTTTGATAAACTCTGTCATTTAATTTGACTTTTTGAATGTTTATTGAAAGTTTTCGTAGTTATACTGGTATTTATGTATTGTTTTCTTTTAAAGACTTTTTTTTTTAGAGATGGCTTAATAAGATGTTATGTTTTATTTTGCATCAATATGCATAATATTTAATGTATCTTAGGTATTTATATCATAAAAATTTATGTTGGTGCTCTGTAACGTAGATAAAAATGTATATTGTTTTAGAGAAACAAAAAAATACAAACTATAAAAGATGATGAACATTTACTATCCTTAGACAATAAAATTGTCGTACATGTGTATTGTCAAATAAACAAATTATCTAAACATTATATATGTTTTTAGATTTGTCATAATGTGTACTGATGAAATAGACAACATTATTATATTAATGAATATTCAACAAGATGTCTGATAGTAATTCAGACGATATTAAAATAACAACAAATACCAACTGTTCTCTACTTATTCATCGTCAAAAACCAATGAATACTAATTTTATTCATCACTATCCAAACTATGATAAATCGTGTCCAAGAATTAATCATGTTATAAATACTGAACTTTATCCATCAAATGGTGTATTTATTCAAGAATTAAATCATGTTCAACAAGAATTAGAAGCTGTACGAATATCAGCAATGCAAAGGTATAAACGTTTAAAAGGTTTTAATAATCGTATTAATTCATCATTGACAATAACTGACACATCAACAACTGACTGTAGTGTGGATATAGCAACATTGTGGGAACAAACAACAATTGAACATGATGATGAAAGTGATCGAGAATCTGTGGATATTTATCAAAAAATTTGTAGTAATCGTGGCTCTTGGTCTTCTCGAGGTCGACCTTTTCATGGAACATGGCTAAGAGGTCGAAAGAGAGGTTCAGGACGTGGTCGAGGTCGGGGTCGTGGAAGAACATTAAGAATAATCAAACGTGAAAGAGGAAGTCGTAGTGCATACAATGGATTTATTCAGTTAGCACCAACCACAAATATCATACATTCAACATTAAATACAACACAACGTCAAAAAAATAAATCTATTGGTAATTGTACAAGACAGCGAACATATCGTACATTAAATTCCCATGGTTATCATGATATTTCAACACCAAATCGAAATGGTAAAAGATTAAAATTAAATAATTCAAATACGAAACAAGTTGTACCCGAACAATTTTGGATAAATTTAACATCGACTTATCATCAATTTGTTAATCAAAATGATATTGATGAATTAAATTCTTTAGTAAATTTTGATCAAGATTTTCTTCAAAATATTCAATTCTTATTCTCATCCTCGGATGATGAACAAGATCACAATAATTCAATACAATATCAATATGAAAAATATCAAGAATTATTAAATAAAAATCAACATCTTGATCAAGTATTAGTTCCTCCAACATTATTTTCTAATCCAATTTTTTTGCAATACTTCAAATGTTCGATCGCTGTGAAACGAAATCATATTTTCAAGAAAAATGTAGAATTAGTATCGAATGAAGATGACAATATTGATCTTAAAACTAAAACAGTACAACAATCATCCACTTATACGAGAAATAAAAATCATCAATCTCATAGAAATCATGTTCACTTAAGTCCTGATTCGAAATCCATAAAAAATCGAAAACGTTTAACATCACCCACAAAATTAAAATCATTTAGAAAATTGGCACATAGTGAAACTAAAATGTCAAGGTAAACTAAATTAGCTGTTGACTTTATTCAGAATAAACATCACTTTTTCCTAATCAAAAATTGTTCATACTCCAAAACAAAAAAAAAAAGATCAATGTCTATTTGTTAAAATTTAGGATAAATTCATTCATGACGTATGAATTTACATTTTAGAAAAATAATTATTTGATACTCTTCTCTTGAAATGTAGAACGTTGTTATTTTCTGAAAATTGAATTAATTAAATATTTTTAACTAAAAGAATAATCCTCAATTCGATTATTAATAATATCTCTAAAATAATGTTAATTTCTCATCTGTCTTTTTTTAATCATATATTTAGTAGAACAACGAAATTAAACGAATTAAATGAATGTTTACAAGATTGTATATTTATTGAACAAAAAGCTCATGAACGTGCAAAACATCGTTTATCTTATGATGAAGTATGTCAACAAATACAACATATGGATACAAAAATCAGTGATATTATGTTATCGTGTCGTTATCGAAAAAAAAATATTTTAGATACTAAAACACCATTAGTAACAACTCAATCGTGGCGTCAACGTCCACGTAAATCAACTCTTAGATTATATGAAGAATTGAAACGTTTATTGAATGATCGTGTCACATTGGAAGCAAAAGCAAATTGGATTCATGAAAATTATCTAAAATTTTAGTTGTCTATAGTTGAATGTAGTTTAAATTTTTTTCTATGTCAAATTTTTATTAGAACAATTAGAATAGTTCAATAATTTTGTTGTTGTAAAACATGTCGTATTTCTTTTTGTTTGTTTATTTGTTTGTCTGATCTATTGGAATGTATGTTTGAACTAAAGTAACCTCAGGAAAATATATATTTTTGTTTTATAACAATACAATATACATGATATTAAATATTGATGATTTGTTGTTGATTTTTCATGTATTTGTCTCAAAGACAAAATAGTAATCATTTTTTCATCGTGGAATGATCATACCACTAATAATGTTTATTTCATTTTGTACAGGTAGTATCTGTCATTTTTGTTGTTGTTTTTTGTTATTCTAAGTTCAAAGTACTCATGTTATTCATTTTTACTCTGCTAAACTTGAATTGAGAAGCTATTTTGATTTTACAGATATTGCACATTAGTATTGAACATGTTCAGATTTCTTTTTTTTTGATCTAGGCATTATCCGTGATCACAAACTAGCAATAGGCGAAAGAATAGTGTTGAATAAATATAACTTCTAAAAACTAGTTCAAAAACCATACGACGATCTCTGTTTGCTTTTTCGTTGTCCTTCTAGAGAATAAGTGTGTAGTATCTGCAAATTAAACAACTTTTGTTTTTTTTTGTTTGATGTAAGATGGTCAGTTATTTATAAGGAACTTGTCAGCGGTCGTATTTGTCTTAGTTTTTATGTTGCTGCATAATTATCTAATACTTCTCTATAATACATTCACACACGTACTGCTTCTGTTGTATTGTATTTTTTTTTATGTTCATTTGGAGTGAAGTATGTGGGAGAATAATTTACTCTCATTGTCATTGTTTTGTTTGAATTTTTATGGTTTCGAGTAATGTTATAGTAGTTTTTGTTTGTTTGTTTGTTTGTACATTTTTCAGTAATAAAATTAAGGATTGGAGTCTGTGAAAAGACAAGTTTCTCTCTATCTCTTTAATGAATTTTTTGAGAAACGCTAATTGGTTGAAATTAAAAATTCTTCTTTATTCCAGTTTATATTGCTTTTGTTTTAGATTCAACTCTACTCATTGACAATGCATATTGTAATGCATATTTTATTTAATCACCTATCTTATTAATCTCTGTATTGGACTTTACGATGATGTACATCATATAAAATAATCGTATAATGACGGCTTATAACACATTGTAAATAAACAATGTGTAAAATAAAACGGCTTACGTTCGTTAAACTTTTATAGTGACTTTGTCAAGTTTGTTTCTTAACTCTGTTTATATCTGTTTCTCTAGGATTCTTTTACTCGATGTTGTTTTGCACACAAAGTAATTGTGTATTTATCATCCTCTGCATAATTAGTTTTTGTATTTATGCGTGTCGTTCTCCGTGCGTCACAGAGTAAAAAAGGATAAATATTATTCAATTGTGGAACAGAACAGATTGTGAATTTCTTTTTTGTATCACGTCGAAATGCGACTGTTCTTTTAGCTTCAAAAAAACGGAAGTTATAATTATCTCATCGAGTTTCATGCAGTTTCACTTGTTATACTGTAAGCTTCGTGATGTTTCCAATATAAGCTGTCATTGAATTGTCATTTTCAATTTTAATTAATTTAAAAGAAACTTCATCGATGACTATATGATCTCATAAATGACAACAGTGTTATAGTTTATTATTATACACTGTTATGTTATCGTCATTGTACTAAAGGGTGGTTCAAAAGTTTCGACACCCCTCTGTAAATTGACGTTATCTATATGAAATATATAGTTAGTTGATTATAACATATCATTGTATAGACAAACGTTAGACCTATCACCTAACAAAAAAGGTTTGAATTGCATATACGTAGTGCAAAGTGATCGTCATTTTATTAATCTTAAAAAAACATCTTTATCTTACAGTAACATGTGAAATTTTTTCAAGATGTTTTTTCAAAATTAATAAAATGACGATCACTTTGCATTACGTATACGCAATTCAAACCTTTTTTGTTAGGTGATAGCTCTAACGTTTGTCTATACAATGATATGTTATAATCAGCTAACTATATATGTATTTCATATAGATAACGTTAATTTACAGAGAGGACGAAAATTTTGGATCACCTTTTACACTAATTACGATGCGTTGTATGTTATTATTTTGAATGGCATGAAAGATATATTATATATTTTCAGAAAATTATATCGGAAAAGCATTTTAAATGAATGATGAAAGGCGATTTTAATTTGTTGGATTCTGAAATATTCTTTTCATGCTATTTATATTTTATGTGAATACGTGGGCTTATTTTCAATTTTCTCTTTTATTTTGTTGTTTCTATAAATTCAAAATTTATACTTGAATTCAAGCGATTTCATACGCACACTGTTCTGTCTATAATATAAAAGCGTCTTGCATGAAACAGCATAATGTTAAAGGTTGATGTGATTTCATTAAGCACTAAAAACTTTTGAGAAATACGAGTCGAGAAATATGGTACAATCATGTTCGTATTGGATCGTAAAATTCCGCAACAGATAGATATGTTATTGTTTCGATGGTGTTTATGTAAAATTTCGTTAAATTTTGAAGTAACAAATTATATTTGTAACCTGTTATGAGACTTTCATTGGATGTGATAGCTAAAATTCTGATATTTTCTTTAATGTGAACAAATAAGATATGTTTTAGTAGAAAAGAGTTGAGTACTTCACTTTTTGTACACATACACACATATATTTTTTAAGCTGTTTTCTTATTGTAATTACCAATTAAAAATTAAAAACTCATTGAGTTCACTATTTCTATCCACTAACTATATTTATATATATAGAACGAACGGTGTGTCAGGCTAGCCTTCTGTTCAGAGATGTGGTTAATGACTGGTAACGAGACGAGTGATCATGTTAGAAGCTTGTCAACTGTAGGAAAGATATCGGGTTGTTAAAACTGACATTGTCAGCACCCTATACTGGTAACCGTAATCCAAGGCGGGGATATTCTCCCTTCTTCTTTCTTCATGATCATTTCTTTATTCGCCTGCTGTTATCGCAAATAGTCGGATAGTCTTTTATTTAGTCTAGTAGTTATAGAAGTCATTTACTGCTATTTTTTTCTATTACTCTCATTTTTTTGAAAAAGATAATTGTCTGACATAGTTTCTTATCTTATTGAACTTTTGCTCCATTTTTCGTTATCATCGTGCTGGAAGTCGGTTTCATTCCAACTTTCCTTGTTCTGCTTTTCTTTGTTCTCTCCTCACATACACAAGGCTCTTTGTGTCAAGGATATAAAACTGTCTCTCTCTCTCTCTCTCTTTTCTCTGTTCTTTCATCGATCTTATTATGGATTTTGACCGCGTCCTCCATCATTCTTTTCTTCTCTTTCTCTCTCAATTCTCTCTTTCTCATGTACACATTTGCGTTTAGTGTGCTCATGTACACACCCACTTCTCTGTGATTCAACCACCATCGTTATTTTTTCTTCTTTCATTACTTTATATATTCGTATCGTTGTGGTAGAGTGCTACATGTGTGTGTGTATATATGTGCTCAATTCATCAAATGCTACTTGATAGTATACACTGTAGAGAGATAGATGTATGTCTAAAAGGAATGGTAGTTTTTGTATACGTACGAAGCAGGTAGAACATATACATGTACAGGCATATTGAACAAAAAAATTATGATTTTTTTATATCGTGCATATATAAAACAGATCTCGCATCTCATATAATAAAAAGACCTATTTTACTTATTTTCTTCAGTAATCATCGAGTTATGTACTCACACACATACACACGCATCACATCATATAATACATAATAGGAAGGCAATATTCACTGATTAGACTGCGTTAGTTGTAGGGTGTGATAGCCGTTTAGGGTTTGTATGCTTTTTGTGTACAAATTTTTTTTATAATTTTGTTTCTTAACTGACTAAAAAAATCCTTAGCTTTCTGTATCTGAATTACAGCCGTTTTGTTCGTTATCATTGATAGACTATTAAGTGCAAATGTTTTATGTACAGATATCTTCAGTTTCGACAAAAGGTATTAAGCACTAAACATTAACTATGTAATGGTGTCGAAAAACAGACAACATCTAACTAACTACTTCATTTTACTTCTAACACGTGACCATTTTTCTAATGGTAGAGGACTAATCACACGCCAAACAGTAATGTCGTACAATGACGCAGCCCTTGTTGTTTTTCTCATTCCTGTCCTAAATTCTCTATTGTATTGTAGGCTTATAAACGTCCTACTTTAGTAAACACAACCAAATCATGTCAGAGATGAACATTTCACTTCTCTTTAAATAGTTGAGTAAAAGTATAATTTTACTCTTTCATTTGTATAACACAATGATATCAACAGACTACGGTCATCAGAGTTGTTTTCAACGATTTTTGTGCATTATATTAAAAAATGAAATCGACTGAACTCCATGTGTGTCATTTTTTTCAACAAGTCATTGATATAATACTTCCTGTTGTCAATTGCCACTCGTGAAAACTGAACTTCTATTTTGTTTTAAAGCCTGCTGGATAGAATGAAAATATCTTATATCACACTAAAGCGCGTTCTTCGAAGATATGCAATATTAACGAAGTTTTCGATGATTCATTGATAAAGTGGATGTAATTTTGTTCAACATCTCGTCTACATTCTTTAGTAAAAACAAACAGTTAGCGTAAGATTGTCTAGAGTTTTTGTGTTAAGTATTAAATATGTGACTCTTCACACTAATAGAGTTGAACAACCATCTGCTCTAGTTGAATCAGTATCAGACAAACTTTAAGAAAAATATAAGCCTTGTGATTAATTGAACTCTCTGTAGTATTAAGATTTGTTGTGTATTTTTATATTTACCTCTGAAATCTTTTTTTATTTTTAGATAATTGATCTATGGAACAACAAAAAAATAAAGAAACAAATCATTTACTATGTCGAAATAATTTAAATGAACGTATTACCTTATTGTCACAGATTGCTAGTGATATTCATAATAGTAGATGTGAAAACGAGACTCTTCAGCAATGTAAACCGGCTATGATAAGATTATCCAGTCCACTCTCGTCTGCACCTCCATTAGTACGTAAACGTCGGCTTTCCTCAGATACACCGGACATCCCAACGATGTTAATACCCATACAGGATCATCGTAGAATTGTTGTTGATGATGATGATTTATTTTTAACAAGACAACTATTAACACACGAAAAATCAAAAAAAAAACAAAGATATAATCAAACAACAATAGATAATCATAACCATGAACAACTAACATTGTACGAAGATTATTTTAATCAACGACAACAGCAATTAACCAATCATCTGTTAAATAAACGTACGCGTTATGAAAAAATTAACGAACTTGAGAATCAACCACCAGTGACAAAACGTAATCAAAAACAACAAGAACAACAACAAATGAATGTGAATGACTTGAATAATTATATACACGATGAGATACTTGCCAGACAAAATCGTGGACGATATCCAATAATAAATGATATGCTTCCATCATATTTTTCAAATCAACTTCCTCTATCAAATTATAATTCAACATTGTTCTCTGTTGATCAGACAACTGATGTTCCAAAACATTCAAATTCATATTATCGTACAAGCAGTGCACCAAATCATCATCCTTGTTTAGATCATTCACAACAACAAATACAAGCACAAGTATTTCCTTATCGACGTGAGATTCCAGTTGATGTTGTACGATCATTATCACCAACGTTGACCACGTATGATGATGAACAAACAATATTAAGAAATGTTCCACTGAGTACAAAAAAAAACATTAAAGGTATATTCTATAGCTAAAGTAAGATCTGATCAAATCCCAGGATAGATAAGAAAAACCATTTCTTAGTTCTGATTTCTGTTGAATGAGAATTGCGGTTATTAGTTGATGTATGGTTAATACATAATGAGCTTTGTTTTTGTTTTAGCAACTAGTCAAACGAACAGTATGGTTATAAGACGAAATGAAAACAGTATTAATACAACACCAATCACATCAACAGCAAACAACAAAAACAATTGTAATCGTAATGGGAATATATCGCCAACATATTCAGAAACATCGAGTGAAACATCATCATGTTCATCAGATGAAAATTATCTCTTTCAACAGCGATGTCGTTCAAATTCCATAGGACGTAATTCACATTGGCGTAGTTATCGCGAACGTGAAAATTATGAAGCATTACTTGATCTGGCTGAAAAATTATCCGATCCAAATCGTTTCAATCAGTTCGATGTACGTCAGTTTTTATCCTACCGTTATAAAGCACCGAATACTAGTACAAGTGGTGATGAAGTTTCAACAATTCGTCGTAGTGGTCGTATCAGCCCTCAAAATCGTCATACGATAATACCATCAACAACTCCAACATCATCGACTCAAACAGGTTGTGTTATCTGTATGTGTCCGTTTAAAAATCGTCAATGTATTCGACAGTTACCATGTGGTCATGAATATCATTCTAAATGCATTCAAAAATGGCTGGATATGAATAGTACTTGTAAGTTTTCTTTGTGACAAACTTGTTTTCAACTAAGCTAATGTTTGATTATTTTAGGTCCACTGTGTCGACAAGACTGGCGTGGTTCAATTTATCACACAATGTAAAATATTTATTTCTCTTTTCTTTTCTTTTTTTTTTCTTGTTTATTAGTTTCAATCCTTGATTGTGAAAACAGTAAACGGCCTTTTATATTCTGAAAGCTATCTTCCCCTTAAGTTCAGGTTAAACTACCAACTTTTCGTTGTTTTCTTTTTTATCTATTCTCAAAGGAGAAGTCACAATATCTGTGTTGTTTATGTCAAAAATGGTTGTTTGTTTTTGTTTTTCTCTTCCATTGCTTCTCGTTTTCCTTCCATATCTATATATAGGTTTTTCTTCTCTTAACATATGTGCAGCTTCAACTCACGTATAAACGTGTATTTTTTATGGTTTTTGATTAGCCTCATCTTATTAATTAATTTTTGTTTTCTTTTCTAACTATACCTATATATTCATACATGTTCCATGTTTTTTGCGTAATCCTTCAAAACTTCTTTGTTTCCTGTATAGATAACTGTTCGTGGTTTTTTTTCTCTCTCATTATATTCAACATAAAATGAATGATAAATAATTAAAATTTTTTTTTGTCGTATCGAGAGAATCATTTTGATCATTTGATCTACTGAGGAATTGACAGGATTTATAAGAGTGCAAATAGTAGTTCGGTAATGGTATCTTATTGGATATATCGTTTGTCTACAGACGCTTCGATAAAATATAGTTTCCTGAAGTAAACGTTTACGGCGCTAGTTTTTTATTATTTTATTTAGTATTACGGTGAACAGACAAATAATATGATAAACTTCATGCATCGCTTTCTAGCTAGTTTACTGCTAGTGGCACGTCTGAAACTTTCAGATATTTTGTTTATGCAAATTTTACTTTTACTTCCAATAACTATGTTGTTGTTTCTTTTTTTGTTTCATATTTACATTCGACGAAATTATAATGAAGAACAGAAAAAATGCAATCAAAATTCACTATTAATCAACAATCTGATTTACACGAAAGAACTATATTTAAATTCAATCGTGCCAAGGTCAGATATATCAAACTTTTCGTAAAAAGTTGATATCGCGTTAGGTACTCGATCGAATAGTCTATGGTATCTACTATCAAAATCTCTCATGATCTAGGATTCATCGAAATTTCTTGAAGATTTTTCGAAAAGTTTTCTCTTAGACTAGAAAAACTGACTTTTCTCAAAGTTGTGCTTTTCCAATAAAAAGTCGAATCTAAAGCTATTGTTGACTAATGCTAGGATGTAGAGAAAACATTTTGATCAAAACAGGACATCTTCCAGTTCCGGATTATATTTTAGTCAAAAGTTATTAGAGTTGTGCTCGAAGGCTTAAAACATGCATGAGACATTGGGGTCAATGTATCTTGAAAGCGGCGTTCACTATTAAATCATTTTATATTTGCAGGAATTCTTCATCAAATCAAATGCTAAAGAGCGTGGATTAGGCTTAAATTGAAGCCAACACATGTGGCTCGGGTCTAGTAAAGTTTTACTTTTGGTATTCGGCCTATATTTGTGGATAGCGAAACATCTTTGTACAAGTTAATGAGACTTCGAATATTTTACTTTTAACGCTTATCAAGCCTAAAGACACATATGTTTTCGTCATTTGAAAGCCATACCGACAGGAGAAGGAGCTATAGATGCTAAATCTATCTTAAATATCCTCGATTGTGCGAGCAATTGTATTTTATACTTTCTATATCCATGTACAGTAAGTCATGTTTTTCATAGTAAATAGTTGAGATGAAAGATTAATCTTATCGTCTTATTAATAAACAAATACTTTTAGAACACAAACGTCGAATACGAGTTATAGAAACTAAAAACAGTTAGAGTTTTTTTTTAATAAATAGTTTTTTTAAACAATCTTTCTTTTATACAAGGATGTAACAATAATACCTTAATAGTTACTTCCAACAGATAATGATATAAAGAACGTCTCGTAGTGGGAAAGACATAAAGTATTTAGCTATAAAATGCTAAATTTTTATTTAATATAAAAACTGATTCATGTACTTAATTTTTATAATAGGAAAAAATTTGATTATTTCAATATTAGATAACAGAAAAGTTTTTTTTTACATGACGGATTTGTTGTTCATATCAAATTTGTGAATAAAAAATTCAAGGTGGCAAAGTTTGCTTGATGTTTATAGCTTTTTTTTCTCCTAGTCTTCTTCACATGCACATATAATGAATAGAAACGGCGTAGACCATTAAAACGACAAACTTCAATACACTTGCGTATTTTGTTTCTAATGCCATAATTTATGAGGATATCGCCTGCAATATTTAATTTGTTCGTATTTTATAAGTTTAATTCTATTTATCTCTATTTTCTCTTTAATCTCTCCATGTCTACAATGTTATTATTCATGTTTTTATAGATTTATACATATGTGAATAATTTCTAATAATATAGGCGTCTCTAAAAAAAAAGGTTATCGTATATTTGACAATAAAATATATGTGTAATGTACGTTAACCTTGAAATGAGAAAGATTAACAAAAATCTGTAAAATGGTTTTAACAGTTATCGATGAGATAATAATCGAGTAATTATATATATTTTTAAACATTCTGCGATAAGAAGCGTTTCTTTTTTTTGTTTTATAACTTCACATTAAAGAATGTTTGTTTTTATTAACGTTACATCAATTCGCCAAGTCGAATTGTTTTCATTTTCATGATAGATTAATGTTTTCTGTGAAAAGAAAAAATGTTTACTGTATCATCTTTGAGAAAATATGTAGCCTTACGTCAAAATAGGAGACAAACAAATGGCTTTCTTTGTTTTGATCAATCAGAAAGTAGTGGAAAATTAACAAATATTAAAGAAAATTTTGATGTTGTTTTTATTTTGTTAATAACATAAAACAAATGGTAACTCAATCATTTTCTCTATTACATTAAAAGTACACGGATATCGAAATGATTTGACGTAGTGTTTCGGACTTTTTATTTTTTTGTTGATTATTTTATATTCAAATATCAACATTTAATCGTTTCGTTTTTTTTTTGCTCTTCATCTGATCGTTTCAACTGACATACTTGATAATCAAAAGTACATTTGTTCTCATTTCTCTCAACATGATACCAGTAATGAAAATCAAATAAGAAAATAGCTTATCTGATTGTAATTGTTGTTGTTGTTGTTATTCTTGGTACCACAAAAGAATAATGACTCAATCAATCTACATTTTATGTGATAGTAATAATTCTTATTATTTCGTATAGTTTCAAAAAATTTTATGCCTCTTTTGTTAATAATAGCTAATTGTCATTTCGCCGTTCGCAACTTTTGAATGAATTTGAAGTAATTAATGGAGAAAAAAATTGCGGCAATTTACATTATTTTTGTCAAAAGAGAACATCAAACATCATCACAATGGATAAAAAAAAGAAAAAGAGAGCGTATGTATTTTTTTTTACAAGTATACTTGTGCAATGGAAAATCTATAAGCATCTATCGTAAATTATTGTTATTTGAAAGAGAAAGAAAGGGAGAAGATAAAAATGCCCATGAAGAAAGAGTGAGTGTGAGAGAGAGAGAGAGAGAAAAAGAGAGAATGTTTTCTGTATTCTGCGCATATATAATATATATGTATGGTATATGTGCATGTTAAAAAAATTAAGACGGAAGTTCATCTACATTTGAAAAAGCAATTTTGTTTGTTTCGAATGAATCGTTTTTCAAATTAGTTTAGCACAATAATCATTCAAATAGGTGTGTCTGTCGCGCTTTCTCTCTACTCTTCACATATATATATATATATATATATATAAAGGGTTAAGAAATTTGTGATTTCTACGCACTTACATATCTCAAAAAAATTTTTTTTCTTCTTCTGCAAAGTACTGTGAACAAAAAAGTAAGTGGTGAATTTCATACAAAAGATCCTTTTGAAACTCTGCTGGAAGTCAGCAATTGTTTCTAACAGAAAGTAGAATTAAATTGAGAGTCTGATGTGAACAACTTACGAGATGAATTTACTACATATTACTGCAACAACATTTTGTCAATTGTTGCAATAATAGATGATTTTTGTAGACGATGGCGCCTGTTTATTAATGTCGCCTTTATTTTTTCAGAATTTAAATGAGAAAATATTCGTTATTGTATTTTAAATTATCGAAAATAACATGAAAACAATTTTGTACGAATAACAAGATTTGAACATATAAATTTAATTTTGCAGTTACTTTTTACCCTATACTTCATAGATGAAAAGTGTAAGACAAAAGTTTCATACTGATGAAAGAATATTTTTTTATCAGTACAAAAATATGCTACATCGTGCACATTTGACAACAATTTATTTGTATTTTGGTTCTTTTTGTTTGAAACAACTGTTCGACACAATGTGATGTAATAAACAGTTAGAGACAAGTAAACAGTAGACTAATATACATATCTTTACCCTTTCTAACAAAAAAAAATTATACCAGTATTCACAATTATTGCTGTGTTATTATACAGCATAACAACGTGAAAACGACGTACGTAATTATGTTATTTATAGAGACGCTTAAAGTTTTATTGTATCATTTTTTTTAAGTACAATGAATAATCGTCACCAAAAACTGTCGTTTTTCATACAATAAGATAAGAATTTTTTTTGTTTTATGTTATAGATGTTCATATCACTAAATAGTGACCTGTTCATCAAATAACTGAACTACATTCGTTTTAGAAATAAGATGCGCTTCTTTCGCGTCCATTTATCTTAACAATATTAGACATATGATGATCTAACATATGTCAAGACCTTTTTTTTTCTCTTTACTTGGGAAACAACACGGTGTGTGTGTGCGTGTGTATGCGTGTGTGATATGCACATTTTAATGAGATATCCTTTTTTTTTCTTTTCTACTTTGAATAAAAATAACATTTGTTTTTGAATCTTATTGCATTAAATTAAATACGATATACGATCATATTCTATTTCGTCGATGTTTCGCGTACGATTTTAATTTTTTCTCAGAAAAGAAAGAGAAAATCGTCAATAATAATATTATTTAGTTCGCTTACTATAAGAGAGACTAAGATAAGATCTAATGCACATAAGGTATACTTTGAAGGCATTCATCATTGTACAATTCCGTAAAGGAAAGAAAGAAAGAAAGAAAAAGATATATATATATAATTAACACATAAAACAGGAAAAAAAAAAAGAACTTTTAGCGATTTTTTTTTCCTTCTTGTTTTTCTTCGTTCAAATACAAATACATGTATACAACAACAGTATGTATGTGTTTCAACGCGTGAACGAACCTGAATTTTTGAACAAAAGCTTTGCTCTGACTCATAGCCAAAAAAAATAAAAATAAAAGAAAGAATAAAAATTATAGTCAGAAAAATAAGATGTCTGTCTTGAATAAGAAAAATGTCGGTTGATTAATTCTTTTTATTGGCATTAAATAAATCTCGCCAAAATAAAACAAATTTATTTTTATTATTATTATCGTGTTTTATTTGTAGATTACAAATAAGTTGATTTTTAGCATAAAAAGGCAAATAATGACGACTTTAACAGAAAATTCAATGCCTCAAATGGGTGGTGAGTAGTCATCGTTTTTGTTTTCTTCCTTAACATACAAGCTAGCTACTATTGTAGATGCAAGTCTAAAATGTTTTGATTATTGTTTTTATAACCAATTGAAAGTTATTTCTATTGGTTATTTGTCTTTGTGACGCGATTGATGTAGAATATTAAATAGATTTTTGTTTTTCATCATTTTAGGTTATTTGTCTGGTAATTTCTCACGAGCACCATCTATGAATGAAATGTCATCAATCAGTGAGAATTTACGTCTAGTTAATCAACTAAATTATAATTCAAATGAAAAACTACCATACAATCATTTACAATTGCCAAATAATAACTCGTATGAACATTATTATCCATTTAATGTATCCTATCAAAAACCTATTTATTCTTCGAGAAATAATTTATCAACAACAACCTCAACCGATAATGTTACACCATTGTCACTACCAACATCCTCTCGTGATCTATTTCAAATAGTCAATACTAATACTAATGATAATAATGGATATGTACAACGAAAATATGAACATCAGTCAACATCCGAATTGAATAATCTCTATCGTCGACACAGTATGTAGTTATTGTTGTTGTTTTTTGTTACTTATTAATTAATAGATTAAGGAGAACTTCTTCCAACTACGAATCGAATGATATTTAATTAACATTGGATAAATGAAGAATAATGAGATTCGCTAATTCTATTTCCAACAGTCTGAAGTATGAGACTTTTTAACTAACACTGTTTTTTCATTTAGCTGAAAATAATCTAACGTTGACGCCAAATAAGAAAGCGTATTATAATCATAGACCTCCTTTTGTAAATGAATCAATTCCACATTGGGCATCAATGCATCCTTGGCCTCTAAACAATAATCCTGTTAATAATAATAATAATAATAATTCTAATACAGAAAAACGTTCATCATTGCCACATAGTCTCAGTTATGGTGATTTTTCGTTAAATGGTATGTAGAAAAAAACATTTTCATGTACAAAGTTATCTGATTTTTTATTTCTTTTTAGGATTTTATTTTCCTCAATCACGGTTTATTGGTTCACCGTTTCATACACAGTCATTTTCGTCGATAAAACCATCTAGCACAGCTACATCAGCACCTTTGCATAATTCGTCTGTGCTACAACCTAATCTTTTAGCTAATAATCAACAATCACGTTTTATATCGCAATCAACATCTCAAATGTCTTCTAATAATGAACTTCCAATATTCTTTCAACCAATGTTTAATAATAGTAATTTATGCGGTCCAACAACTAACTCAGTTATTAGTAATCATGCTCAATTATCGACTGATACGTCCCATTTTACTTCTCGTCCGTCTGATTTTTCTATAAAAATAAAGAATAAAACAAAACAACGTATCACACAACGTATTACACAAGAAATTTTAAATTTAAAACAAAAATGTCCAACAATTTTCGCATGGGAGATTCAGCAACAATTGTTACAAAATGGTATTTGTAAACCACAAAATTTACCTAGTGTAAGTTCAGACTTTATTGTTAAATTTAATAAAATTACCAAAAAAATCCATTTGTTTTCTTCTATAATCTACCTAGCCTGACTTAATGCCTTGTCTAGCAATCTGATGAGACTTATTAAGTAATCAAAATGAAGTGCTATTAATTTGCCAGCTTTATTAAAAGTCTTTGTACAAGTTTAGAAGGCAGAGTCTTGCTTATACTAAACACTTTTTTGTTACGATTATTAACAATAGAAGTTAACTTTTGTTGTAGGCAAATACAATTCATCGTGTTTTGAGAAATTCAATAAATATTGATTCGATCATGCGTTTAAATAGTGATCCTATCGATACAAAACCAAATATTACAACAGGTATGAAGTAGGAAAATATGTTGAATCATACAAACAGACGGTTCATCACTCTGCATTAATATGATAAGACGTTATAGTAGATAGAAAATTAGCAATACGCAATAGCAATTAATATAAAACTACGTGTATATATTCAAATCTCGCAATTCGCACAAAAACCTAGTTTTATATTTTTTTGATCGTTAAATGTTTAGAATACTGTATTCTCTTATATTCTAAGAGAATAAACGCGTATATTAAAATTAGCCTACTAACAATAGAAATAGTTTTTTTACAGTTTCTTATATTAATTTTATTTTATTCCGTCTTAGTTATGCAGGCGTTACTGGATAATTTTAATCCAATGAACTCGAGCGTACCAACGTCAACATTTATTTCAAGTACCATAGATTCTTTAGGTAATTCATCTTTTTCTTTAAAAAGACAAATATTAATAATAAAGATATTAAAAATACAGTCGAACACTTAACTTCTTTTATATTATGCGCTTAAGTGCACTTATTTATATCAGATTATGAGTTAAAAATAATAAATAATTTTCTATTTTTTATTCAGGCAATTCTCATAGTGAATCATCATCAAGAAATACAAATAATTCTATGGCAATCTCAAACATTAACCCGGTATCATCATCATCATCTCAAACAAATAATTTAATTAGTACCTCACCATTGACTATTTATCTTTCACCGTCTCCATCTCCGTCTGTTCATGCGATTAGCGATTCCGATACATCTATATCCGATCCTGACACCGAATGTTCGATTTGTTTATGTTCATATAAGAATGGTCAAGAAATTCATATTCTATCTTGTACTCATGAATTTCATTCGAACTGTTTAAAACAATGGATTAAAAAAAATAATTCATGTCCCATTTGTCGTAGAGATATTACAGATCAATCAGAATTTATTACCATTCTCATTTAGTCTATTATACTCAAAGTAATTGTATATACGACGTTCTAAAATGTATTTTTTTTTCTTTTGTTAGTTTATTGTTCAGTCAAAAATAACTTTCGTGTTATTTGATTTTCTTTTGACTATTACATAGTGATTTATAAAAATTATTTTTCGTTTTTTTTAGATAAATGTGAACATCCGTTCCCGTTATCTTCTCATGTTCAATATTCACTTTTTGTTTTTGTTTTCTTGTACTTATTGTCATTACTTTTTTCTATCGAAAAAATAAATGATAAACTTGTGATTTTTTGATATAAACTTTTTTGTTATCGCTAAAAAAAAGAAAACTGATTAAACTAAAACGTTTTTGACTTTTCGAGTTACTTTTAAATAAGAAAAAATAAATATACCGATTTTGCTATGATTCATTTGTGCATATTGAAGGATTAACCTCTATAATAAAAGTGTGAAAGATTAACACGTTTTTTAGTGAATAAAGAATAGAGAGCATAGAGTCATGCAAAAATAAAGAACAGTTTCTCTTATCCTAACTGATCTGATCATCGCTAAGCGTTGTCGAATTTTTGACATACTGCTGCTAATAAGATACTCTTACCCCAATTTTGGTGTCGCAGTACCGCAGGTATTTAAAGGAGGAAACTGATTTTATTTGATGCTAGTGCTAGAAAAGATCGAATTTTGGAGGGCCGATTGCTCTTGCAGAACAGATGCTTGTGTTTTATCATAATTGATTAGTTGACAAGAGAGTAGAGAATACAATTCTAAGTTGTCGAAAACGGATTAGAGTCTATGTTCAAGGTCGAAGCACTGCTGGGTGTATTAACTCTTACCATTCCAGCTAGGACAGCAGCAAGGTCATCGGTGAAGAACAACGAAAGACAGTAAGTAAAAAATCACCCGTATCTGCATGGTAGGTGAGAGGTAACCAGGGTAAAGCTCGGGGTAACGTCCATCTCACTACAGCATGCTCTACGAAGATATCCAATGCTAATCAAGTTTAAATGTTTTATTGACAAAATCCAACTTTGGCTCAAAGTCGTAGTTTTGTCCAAATTTTTGCCGATGTAATAGCTTTTGGGCAAATATGAGATTTATAGTACATTCCAGTCAAACATTCCCCGTAAAAAGGGTGTGAAACAGCTGGGTCCAGACATAATCAGAAAAAAAATCTGACATTACTTTTCTTTTCGTCGTGACAGCGGACTGCCTGAAGGCCTCCCAGTGATGGATCGATCGAGAGGAGATTTGGCGGGTAACCTCCACCAATAATTGAAAAATTCATTATCATACCAATTGCTTTTCCATATGTTCCATATGGAACATGGCATACATAAAAAATGTCACGCTAGCTTTGAATGGAAAATTTATAACCCTCGCCCCCCCCTCCAAAAAAAAATTCTGGAGGTCTCGGACCAGCTCTGGTGCCTCCTCTCAATATAGGAAACCATCTGAATATTCTTAATAGATATCTTAAATATCTTCTTCTAGATTCTTAAACTTCTCCTCTGTTTTCGAGCGAAGATTTAATCCAGTCGACATAAGCTTGGGAATATCAATTCTTTTACTGAGACACTCCTCAAACCAGAGCTGATCGAAAGCATTCTTAAAACCTACAAAAACGGTAGCCGTGGGAGGACTATTGAACATATAGGAAGAGATTCGTTCAACTACCAGAAGTACTCTGGTCTACAATCGAAATCCAGGGCGAAAGCCAGATTGGGTATTCAGTAAAATTCCTTGCACTTTTAAAATTTCTTCAAATGGGATAGAATGAACTTCTCTTGTATTTTCAAAAATACATCGAGAAGAGAAATTGATCTGGTTGCGAATACCGGACAGATGGATTCTTTTCTGGCTAACAAGGGAGCCTCTTCAGGTGTCCTGCACCGTTTTTAATCGAATTAAGGGCTGAAACTTTTTCCTGAAGCATTATCATGACCTGCGCATAATTTTGCTCTCGCTTGTTGAAATGATTCGTATAGAAAAGAGTTAAATTCATCTATTTTTTGTACCTTCGTTCAATGTGATTTGATCCATATTTGGTATTCCTTTAGCAGGTGCTCCCCAAAACGTGATAACATTAAAGCTGGTGCTCCCCATATACACCTGGTCTTCCCCCACGGAACCGTAAAATGTGCGGTACATTATAGTTGGTGCTTCCGATGGGTATTTGGTGTTCCCCTTAGTGACATTAAGGCTGATGCTCCCCATATATATTTGGTGTTCCCCTATGTTGAAAAAATTCAGTAAGGTTGTGTTCTGAGTCTTTTAATGCCAAAATGAAAGCGTAAACAGTAAGTAAATTAAAAGAAGACAGAAATTATTATATATATTAGAAAGTTTTTATATCAAAAAATTGGAAAAATAAAAAAAAATGAAAAAATAAACAATAAGAAGATAAAGTAGTAACTTAGTAAGTACTAAAGAAGTACAGAAGCCCAAAAAAGCACAAGGAAATACAAATAGTGAAGTATGATTTATTGACCAAGAAATTCGGTAGTTTTTCGTAGCCTTAAATAAATTGCAAAAAGGACTGTAATCAATAATTACCCATTTAAATAGTCAAATAGCCAATTCAAGTGCATTTAGACGATTACAAGCTCGACTTTATTTTGAATGGATAATTATTGATTACAATTCTTTTGCAATGTATTTAAAGCAAGGAAAAGTACTGAAAAAAAACGTCTAGTAATCAAGAAAGGAACTACTGTTTTTTCCTTGGCCGTTAAATCAGTAAAAAAAAACAGAAAAAAAAGTTACATACGAAAGCGACGAATGTCTGTTAATATCGACGAAAACATGTCCTTGTGCATCGATCGATACCAAAATTCGTTTAAATGACTGTCGAGTAACGCTGGTCCGCGCATGGCTCTCAAAATTTTTGTTTTGGCTTGACCCCTCAATCATTCGATTAATTGTGTGTGATAGCTAGTGTGCACGTCAACAAAATTTTGACTGTGGTTGACCTACAATTTAATTTAGATGCTCATAAAGTTTTGAAACTCGCAGTGGTTCATTTACTTACTGTTTGATGACCATACCTATGCGACGTTTGTAAGTTTTTATATGCACCCCATTCATCGGGACATACGGTTGTTCTAAGTACAACATGCTTGAGTATAATCGGAACTAATGTTGCGCGATCCCGACGCTGTACATGAAAAAACCGAACTTCATATCCATTTTCTGTTGGTTGAATAATTCTAAATATCCATGAATGTGAAATATTGAAGCTGATTAGTGCAGATCTAACTGAACCACAGTTATAACTTACCATCCATTCGTCTGCCATAGTTTCGGTTATTTGTGGACTGATTGTCATCACTGCTACTATCGCTGTTACTACTGGTATGGTACTAATCCGCTTGTGTTGTTGTTGTTATTCTTCTTCTTATTAATATTACCGAGTAGTAACCTTCCACGATTATACTTACGTTTACCCCGAAACAGTAATTCATCAATCTCCACCACTTCACCAATACCACCCATTTGCGGAGCCACGTTCAGTTAGGAAGCTTCTTGTTATCATTAAGAATAGAATAGAATTCACGAAAATTAGTTAGCATTGGAACAATAGTAGTCATTTTGAAGTTGTGATTTTTAACTAGGGTGGGGTATTCATATATATACTTTTCCATAAATATAACTCCAACTTTGTTCAAGAATCCACGTTTGATCATTTTGACTTATCGAAATAAGACCAGCTGCATCTTTTGATTTAGTGAAAGAGTACCAGCTATAATGTTACCGCACTTTTTATGGTTCCGTGGGGGAGCACCAGCTATAATGTTACCGCACTTTTTATGGTTCCGTGGGGGAGCACCAGCTTTAATGTCACAACGTTTTGGGGGGAGTACCTGCTAAAGGAATACCGATATATTTTTGAAAACGAAAAACAACTTAAATCAGGAATTCTTTTAAGATGATGTTGAACATTTTGTCAAGTATGTTTCCTTTACCTTTTTTCTCGACTTTTTCATCATAAAAATCGATGATATTTCTCGTGCATTCTAATGTCAGTTGGTTAAAAAGATTATATCCTTAGACTGAAAGTTGTACTCAACTATATTCTCATTCTCGAAACGATACGATGAGCTATTTATAATCGAAACAATGTTTTTAAAAAGATGTTGAGCTACTTCTTCGTCTGAAACTGTATAGGTAGATGCATTACTCAATGATATATGTTGTGAAATTCGTTTCTTTTTCTATTTTCTTAAGAGCTATTAGCTGAGAAAGTCAGGCAGACAGTGATTGTCGAAGTGATTAGGCTCATATTCACACCATATATAGTATATATATATATATATATATATAGACTAGTATAAGGTGAAAAGGAGAAGTTTTAATATTGATTCGTTCAGGAGTTGTATAGTATATACATTTTTATTCTAGCAACAAAATAGCTTTGGGTCGAACCTCTAAAAAAGTGTGATGATGGGAAGGGGAACAAATTGACACTTACACTTTCTATGTTTGAACCTCTTGAGACCTATTCCTCCGGAAAAGCACAATTAGGTTCGAAGCCGTTGTTTAGAAGAGAAGAAAGGGGGAACCTGTCACATCTCCTAAGTCAAGTGTGCCAATCGTAACTTTTATGACGTTCCCTTAACAATCAGATTACCGAACAAACTGATGCTAATGAAAACAGTTTTATTGAAAGTGACACTTCAGCAGGTTATTTGAGAAAATCATAGACAAATCGATTCGTCATACGAGACGAATTCGGTTTTTCTATATGAAGTTAATTCGTAATTCTTATGTATATTTGCAGAAAAAGTCGTTTTTTTGAAATTTAGTTTTGACTTTCAGAAAAAGCCGAAAATAAAAAATCATAAAAATCTATTTTTTATTTATGACTGCCACTACACTATACATTGAATTTTTACCTTGACGTGCTGAATATTTCAAAACACATCTTAGTTCTTTGTTGTTTTCAGTAGAGACGAAGTAGCCACTAAGCAAAATGTTTTCTGTCTTCCATTTGGATCTTCCGGTATCTAATTAGAGCGCATTTTTTTGTGTTTAAAGAAGGGTACTTCCGTTCAGATCCGCCCACTTTATACAGACCTCCGAGCCCCGAAGATTTCAAAGTGAGCATCGTGTAGAGCATAAAAGATTAGCCGTAGAATATTAGGCTAGTTTTCAAAAAAGCATGGGGAACATGATTTTTCAGAGGTCCAAAGTTTTAGAGGCACTTTGAGGATTTTCCTCTCAAACCTCAATAAAACCCTTGACTACTCTAGATGAAAATATAGAGGTACAAAGCCTGAGTAGAATAGCGAAAGAATTTGCCCGATGGTTATCGGTGTTTTTTCACAGTGATCGATTTAGTGAAAAAGTTGGAAAGTTTGAGCTCATAAATCGCAAAACTCCTTCGAAAATTTTTTCTAATTATTATCAGAATAGATAGAGCTTACCGAGGTCGATGAAATGGCTGTAGCCGATCGATCGACAAACGTCGTCTTCATCGTCATCTGAAGCCTCGAAATTCGTAAAATATCAATCGTCTTTCTATGATTTAAGCGTGCTTTTTATTTCGTTTTTCACTTCTATTGCCAATCGTTTCCTTTGTCTTCGTTTTCAACGCAAACTTGGCCCATTCTTATTACCATTATGTTTAATATATGCGATCTTCAATCAGCGACCTTAGTAAGACATTGTAGTAGAGAAATTTCGCTCTCTCCTCTTTTATTATTATGAATAAAAACATCTTAGACGTCGAAGCGATCTTGAGTCAACAGTATTAATGAGATAGGTTATACTCTGGTCGAAGCGCCTCGTCTGATTCTTATCTTCCTCTGTGTGTTGGCCGTCAAACGGCTTGAAAACTGGTCGTTAGACTGCATGCATTGTATAGACAGAACGCAAGAAAACAGTGCCTATATGTAGCGACCTCATCAGGATGTGGCTCATCAGGATAAGGCTCATTGCGGTAAACCGTTATTTACAAGTGGCTTTGTACAGGAGTAGAGTAATGTTAATCAAGGGTAATTATCACTAATTAGTTATTAATAGGAAAGAAAGAGCATATTTTCTAGTGATAAATATTTTGACCATTATGGTCATAATATTTCACTATCTATTTAGAAACTTCTGTATTAAATTTACTGATTTCTTGGAACTCCTCTGCTTACTTAAATGGTGTTAATATAGGTGGTTTATTTGCAAACGCTTTATCACCTAGCAGCCACATTTTTTTGTGGTGCTGGACACAGTTAAGCTATACGAGCATATGTGAACATTCTCGCATCATGTGTAGAGCCATAATATCCGGTTTTATAAAAAATAAAGCGACGTTCTGTTGAGCAAATGTAAATAATACTTAATGATATTTCATCTTCCCAGAATAATAACGTCTATAATAAAAAGCATCATTAAATGTTTTATGTATGTGATTGTTGCAGATCTTATTGAAATACTACTATTGAATTAGTACAATAGCACTACGTAGTCCTAGAATAATTTATTATTACCTCGCCCTTAGGTTCTATGACGAGTGCCATCTATATATCCACATATATGGCCCAGAATCGGATCATAAATGGTTTTACGCCTTAATTCAATTCGAGCCCAAAACAAATCGTAAAAATGAATCGACCATCTTGTAGAGAATTTCATGAATATATCGAAATATATATAAACTGGAATACAACCTGACCTTTAAGTACACAAAAAAATTAAAATTTTGTGAATCTGTAAGTATGTGACCATATAAAAGTTTGGTCTGCCATTCTGAGCGTTTATGACAAAAAACAGACATAGAAAGAAGTCTTTCCTTAAGGCCGTTTATTCTCATTGTTGCTAAAGCTTACTCCTAAAAAATAGTGCTATCATTTTGGATTCACGGCGATAACACGCCGTCTAATTAAAAAATCAATAAAATTACATTGCATACGGTTATAAACATAGATTTGTGAAAAGAAAATCGCACAAGTGAAGATGCTCAGCATCGGATGGTTCAAAGAGAAATCGTAAGAATTCTAATAATAAGAATAAGAAACCAAGTATACATTGAGCTTGGGATAATAATTCAATATACTGTTTTTATGACTCAATAAGCCAGTGGTCCAGTAATTGAATAAGATAAATAGAAAAAGCGCATGTTGCTGCTGTTGGTGTGGCTCGGCGACGAAAACTATCATCAGAATAAAGCTCGACATGAAGTTCTAATTAAGCTAATTAAAACTGATCAGCATGGCTTGGTGGTTATGTTATTCGTCACGTACCTCAAAGGTACTGCTTTAAAAACCTTGAGTAATTTATATCTTAGTACTTCGCATCACTCCTTCAATAGCGTACTTTCTACGCAACGTAGTGACGTACAATACAGCTCCTTCGATTAGTCTTCGTGACTTTCCGGAGATTGGTGGATGTGGTTGGGAAGCTCAAGTAATTAGACGAAAGAACGTTGCATCGGACTGGCCTTCTGTCCAGAGCTGTGGTTAATAACTAGTAACGATACGAAATGGCAGGATCCGGTGCTTCTTGTACACAAAGATCTTAGTAAAGATTATTCAACTCAGAACCCATGTTTTGAGTTGAAATGTCTGCATAGCATTTGAGTCTTTGAATTTGCAGAACAAAAGTAGTGGTTACATTAGAATTGTATGAGCAGTTAAAGACTATCATGATCTCTTTAAGAAACGTTACATCTACAACTGCAATGTATGATGGAGATGTGTATAATATGAAGATGATTTATAAATTTTTTGTGCTGTTCATCATACTGTACTAATTAGTACTGGCATTCTGAGGAGAAGATGAAGTGAATTTGTTTTGTTTATCATTTTCATTATCCTCTCCCTTCTCATTCGACATAAAGATATTCACAGTCCACTGTTATTTACTTAATAAATATTATTAGTTCTCTTAAGCGTTTTTTCACGTGTTTTAAAGAAATAGTTTCTCTAATGTACGAGATTTTGAAGGCAAAGTGTGATATTAATCTTTATTTTAGTTTCACAGAAATAAATGTTATGGCGAAGAGTTATGCTAAACGTTCAAACCAATAGATTGACACAAAAGAGCTATGATATTGCATCGAGAAAAAAAATATACCATTATTTATGAACACGTTCTATGCGAATAAAACGATATAAATCTACTTCCGATTTATGAATAGAAATTCATCGTTTTGCATTGACCATTGTTTAATGCAATATAAAAATGCACTAACCAAAATAAAAAGGATTTTTTATTTTTGCACTTTATGTACGGAAAAGAGTATGATAACGGAAGGAAAATTTTTAAAGAAAAAGAAACTAGTGGGTGATGGGCATTGTTTTGACCTTTTTTTCATTAAATTTGATAGGTTATTATTTATTTCGAAGTATGTAGAAAATATTTTTATCACGACATGATGCATTTTCTCTCATTTTTTTTTCTAAAAAGTTTTTTATTGTTTAAAGCGCAGCGCATCCTACGGCACAAAAAAAAGTCTTCTGCTTGTATAATAATCTAAAACGAAGCCTATATAAATAAAGAAAGAGTTGTTATGTACTTAAAAAATTAATCGAACAGCATTAGTAACAGATAATAATATTGAGGTACGTATTCTAGAATTTAAAATGTGATGTCAATTATTTACTTGTCCGGTGCAAGATGTGAATCAATGTAATTGATTAATATCCATAAGAAAAATAACTTTTGAAATATGACTTTCCACTACAGTTTAGCAGATGAAACAAAAACTCACAGCATATCTGCTTGGTCGCATGTAACATGATGGTGAACCAGTTGTTCATTTTTATAAAAACGGAGTACGTACTCTTTGTTCCAATTATAGGCCCATTACGCTATTGTCCAATGTTAGTAAGGTATCTGAGAAAATAATTCATAGAGTCCTTCTTAATTTTTTGAACCGAAATCAATTTTTCTCCACTAATCAGTTCAGTTTTCGTTTTAAGTCATCAACCGTTGATGCCACTCACTTCATCACGTTTCAATTCGAAAAAATGATAAAAAGTACTAAGAAGATTGTTAGGTGAGATTTCGATTACAAAAAAGTGTTTGATTATATGGCTCATCAAATTCGTCTTAATTAATTAATTAAGACCGAAGTCAGTAACGACCTTATCGAATGGTTTAGATCTTAATTGACTAATCGTACTCAATGTGTTGCTGTTAATAACAAGCGCTCTAAATTTGTCCTAGTACCCCAAGAAAGTATCCTGGGGCCCTTCTCTCTCTTATATATATTAATGACCTTCCATCATCATTTCCATCAACATTCTCATTATTGGCCT
>CAJNOQ010000259.1:0-59063 GCA_905250885.1 Didymodactylos carnosus
GGCTATCAAATGGCCATCTTCTTGTTTTTTGTTTCACAAAGTATGAAGGACTAAAATTGAAAAAATTGTTTTTTGAGTTGCAAAGTAATCGAGATCGAAGCTTCGCAGTATTTCTTCTATATTCTTTCATCTTTACGATATATAGAAAAATGTTTAATATATTTTTTGTAGAGAATTTTACGACACATCTTTTAAGAAAACAACAAAGTTTAGGGAATAAAATCCAATTAAGATATGAAGAAAATACTAAGTGACCGATTTATTCTGGAACACCCGTTAGTGTTTAGAATCGATATGTCTTGTTGTTATCAAAACATGTTTATATCTAATATATATATTTTATTTCGATCTCTCTATATATGTATACGATAGCTGAAAAAATCTTATTTTATTTTTTAAATTTAATTGTTTAACAAAATGGATATCGTTCGTCATGTCATGAACGATTATGATCAAATTAAATTTATATTTTAGTATTTTCTCTTAGTTTATTTTTCTCTTTCTATCCTAATTAATATGTGTGACTTGATTTTCTTATGTATAGATCATGTAAAAAGACCTTGGGGAAAAGAAGAAAAATAATATTTCGCACTTCTCATCTCTTCTCCGAATCATTCATAAAAAGAAACAAAACCATAACGTCATTAAAAATTGTCTTTTTTATTTTTGTTGTCGCTATTGCTGTTGTTTAAACTGTGCTTATCTAATGAAAATTAAATTTACTTTCGATAAAGAGAAAAAGAGAAAGAGGGAGAGAAAAATCGAACTTAGAATAATAATGAATAAATAAATAGAGAGAAAAAAAGATGAACAAGAAATAACGATAAAAAAATATATATGTTCAAAATTGCATTTCTTTTCGTCCGTTCATCTTTTCTCACTATCATGCTAGATGGTGCGTGAAAAACGCAAAACTTTTTTTTTTTTTTTTTTCGAAAGGCTTGTTTAAAATTAATGAGAAAATAGATTAACTATGACAAAAAAAAAAAAAAAAGAATAGAGCGACCATGGAGAAGAAGAAATTGAGATCGATAACAAAATTATACAATATTTGTTAGTCTAGATTGCAATGGCATATATACAAAGTATCGAAACAAATCCAGATTTACTTCTCTCCTTTGTTCTGATAGCCATTTGTGAAACTAGCTGAACAAACTAATAATCTTTATTTATATAAAGGATAAAATCAAATAATAACATTGCAATGTTTGTCTTATTCTATACTGTGATTTGACGAATAGATTTTTGTACCATTTTATTAACTGAAAATTTCTAATACCAATTGAGCTTATAACATGTGAATTCTACAAAAATAAATGGGTTCCCTATTCACTATCTATTTTAAAAAGAAATTTACATTTTCTCGATAAAATATCTAAATTTCATAAACATTTATTTATCAAATTATTTTATTTAAAGAATACTTCACTACACAAGGACGATATTTAACGCAAAGATTCATTGTAGAATACTCGATTATCTTTAAACAGAAAATGACTAATTTGAGATGACTGTAATGTTTTTATGGTCTATTATCAATTGAAGATAAATATGACAAGAAAAGTGTATCGTACTAATGATGATATGATGAATAGAGTTAGACCATATTGATATAGATTAGTGAATAAAAAATAAAGAAAAAAGATCTAACCAATTATCTTATTATATTTCTTCAATAAGATCAATGTTTTGACATTAATTGTAAATGTATATGTTTAATACTACTTACCTTAACAGTTTTTAATATATTATCAAATTTTAATATTGTTACTTCAATTCTTGATGTTGAATGTTCAATAACAATATAAGGTGTTGGAATATCTAAACGTGACTTCATTTCTGATATTGTTAATTTATTATTATTCACTTGATGAATATTTGATGGTAATAAATTTTTTCGATTTGTTAATGATAGTAGTACACCATTTGAAATTCGACCTATTGTTCGAAAACGTAATGACAATTTTAATGGATATTTAATTGTTTGTAAATTTTTTTGACGATATTCAATGAATGATGTACTGTTAAATGTAACAATAGTTGAACCTAAAATAGAAACATTTTTATATTGTGAATAAAAATCGATTCATATTGAAAATGTGGAATGAATATGGAAAAAAATCATCAACTAAACGTCTCAGATTCTGGATAATGGTTATCTTTTAATAGATTAATAATGTATTCTCAGATGTTGAATCAATTAAACAAAACTGAAGATTTTTTCTCTACTATCATGTTTGAAGAAAAACATGTAAAAGAGAACATATTCAGTACGGTATGATAAACATTTAATGACCACTATGGATCAAACAAGTTCTAGTTATTTTAATAATCTGGTCAAGGTCATACATATTAACACAAAAATTATATTTCTTTTGTGACTATTTAATTAGATGTACTTAATAATGGTTGATTAGTCATATGTTTGTTTAAGCGGTACTTTAATCAGTAGATGCTTTTATCCTATAAAATCTATGCATCCCTTCACCTACACAAAATGATATCTACTCGTTATTTCCTTATTAATTTTCAAGAATGATCTTTTGTGTACATCCTGTTGTTAATAATATAATTGTTGATATGTTTCATATATTTACTCAAATGAAGTACAGATGCATTTTATCTCTCTTGGAAATATATTTATAACGTTAACACCTTAATTTGATAATAAAAAGGTTCAATAATATTGGTCTCTTTTTTTTTTCTTCAGATTTTTCTAACGATACGTAGTGTTATTATGTAATTAAATAAATAAATGATTAGAGCAACTATACATTCAATTAAAAATTTGTTCTTATGCTTATTCGCGTGACCACTTCATTTAACATCGACATCGTGTATATTATTTAACAATAGAGACCCAGGAGATTTATTACTAGATTCACCACTTTATTCTGCATGATTTGTTCAAAATAATGTTACAACATATCGTAATTAAGAAATCCAACAGATCAAGGTTCCGATTTATGAACAGATGATTAGTATTGGACAGGTGCATTGAAAGAGGTTACTACTGAGATAAAACCAGTTAAAAGAAAAAAGTGTTGTTTCATAAATTATACAATCATATGAATATAAAATGTCGATTAACATTTGAAAATCTGTAAAATTAATTACATTCATTGACTTACTTGATTTTTGATTTTGAAAATTATTTCGTTTAAATCGACGACATTTATTATTGATTGTTTTTTGTTTTTGTTCATAACATTGAATAAAATTATTGTGTAAAAGAATAATTGATTCATTATTTAAATGTATAATACTTTCTACAGTAGATGATGATAAACTCTTATTAGTTATGAATAAATTGAGCGACGTTAAAGAATTATTCTCATATTTAATACTGGTACATATTCGTTTGTTATTGAAGACTTGAGCCTTTATATAATTATTTTGAAATGTAAACGATATTTGATAATGATTAAATGTATAACAAGTATTTCTGTTAACAGAAATTGAATGTGTTGTATTTATTGACAACACAAGTGGTGTCAAATTAACACAGGTAGGTGAACGAATATTCACATTTGAACGACAAGAACAATCGAAAGAATTTGATATCTAAATAGAAATAAAAAAAATATCCATATTTCTAGAGATTATCAGTCTTATATTTTTCTTCGTCTCTCTAAGTCAAGACAAAAAAACTTTATACTACTCTATTTCATGTTTATAATCGAGAGGTTTGAACCATACGCTATTTAATTGTAATTGTTTTATCACCATTTCTACTTGATTTAATCATTTATGTCTCAAAATAATTATTAGTATTTTTTTTCTTCTCTCTTTTGTTCAAGTATCATCTTCAGGCGTCTATATTTAAAATTAAAAGTGTTTTTTTTCACCTTTTCACATTATAAAGTCCTTTTGAACTTATTGCGATTATTACTACTACTGTCGCCACTACTATTCTATAGAACTGTGATGATTAATCTTAATATCTGACCTATTCTCGTTGTCTCAAAAAGTTCTTTTCTTTTTACAATAAATAACCATTTTATATAAACATGAATGCGTCTACTGTGCTGTTCATAGTTAGCTATTAGTTGTCATTAGTAAGAGTAAAAAAAATCATTAGAACATTTCGTCTGTGAATGTAATCTCTCTTAATCTTTATTCGTTGAATATTAGAAAAAAAAATAATGTATATATTTTTGATTAGTTTTGCTTTCAAAATTAGTTGTGAACAAATGGGCAAAAAAGCAAATTTTTGTTTTTTAAACTGAATGACTTGATGTATGTCGTTTTTAGGATAAATATGTATAAAGAGGTCAATTATCGAAAAAACATGTATAAATCTGCGTTTAAATTCATTGCGGAAATGAAAAGAGAAATAAACGCTCGCCTCAAGCTCGACACACTCTATTTATCTTTAACTCCAACATTGTACCTAACCCATCACACAAACATCTCTCCAATTTCTTTGAGATGTCACTAAATGCATTTAAAAGACTGTTTTAAATATCTGTTTGAGTTAGATTATGCACCATGCGATATGTCAACTGTGAAAAAACTTCCATGTACATAGGACAATGTTAGAGTTTAACCTACAGAGTAAAGATTATGCTAAAAAGATTTAGATGTAAAGGCTTTGAAAGCTTAAACAAAGATGAAATATATATTTATTTCTCATACATTTTATCCATTAATATCAAACAGATGATGATGATGATGATGATGATGATAATGATGATATACATAGAAACCTTTTATCTAATAATAACATATTGTTCATGGTTTTTCTCTTTCTTGTGATAATTCATAAATGCTAGAAGGCGTTTTTGTTTAAAACACAAAACAAACCTCCTTATCATTGTCCACATCTCCCACTTTGTTTTTTTCTTTATTTTTGTGACTGGTCATAGGCGTATACACGGATTAGCATTTCCCTCTCTCTTTCTACATGTGTTTATACCGAAACAAGAAGAAGACTACATAAGAATAAACGGACTACGTTCAACAATTTAATACAAACATATTATTAACTCTAGTTTTCTCATTTAAATTTATCAACATGGTCACTAGGAATGGCACATTACTGTTACTTTTAAAAGCAACAGTAATATATCACTCTTAATGGTCACAACAGCTTTAGGACAATTTACAAGAAGGTTTAATAAATGTTTTGAGTATTATATGAACAGTTAAGAAAAATAGAGAAAGTTGACTTTTATCGGTATAACGATATATAACAAAAATAAGAAATCTAACCTTGTTCAATTTAGTTAAATTGTCTGATAAAATTGAATGATTTGATTTGTTCTGAATTTTATTATGAAATGAATGATAAATAGACAAACTTGAATATAATTTGAGTAACTTGCATAATACAACGATATTTATTACGTAGTGATAGTACATATTTGATAATTATGTCAATAGATAAAATGATCACTGTTCATTTTAATCCGTTTTTTTCTTCTCAAATAGACGTAAATACAATAATTCGTAACCATAATTGGTGATAATATTTTTAATAAAAAAATCAGAATATTCACATTCCATTATCTGAAACAAAAAAAATATATCACTAAATAGAATAGAAGTCTATGTTGTATAGTTATCATAGAAGTAAAACAAATTGATTGTACGTCTTACCTGATAGTCAATAATCCTCATGAACACAATCTATACTAAACACAAAAAAATACTGTTGCTACGATTTTTGTCCTTCAACTAACTATTTCATGTTTCTTAGTAATTACTATTAACACATTGTACCTCTATAACTACTGTGTTCTGATCACTGATTGATATTGAACATCAATCGTATCATTTTAAGAAAGAAGAACACGATGTGTAAGTCGAGAATTTCTCTTTTTTTTTTTTTTTTTGTTTTCATTTTGCTCATTCTATTTTTTTCGGCATCATCATCATCATCATCATTATAAAAAAAAAAAAAAGCTGTTTACATATTGTCAGAACAGATTTGTATTTTTCTTTTTTTTTTGAACGTTGTAGGGGTAAAGAACGTCGAATTGACCAAATATATACATATATATTAAAGAAATAATAATAACAATCATATAATAATAATAGAAGAAGAACAAAAAAATTGGTCGAAAAAAATATCGTCTTTCTTTTTTTTCGCTCTGTCTTAATATATAATGATGATAATGATGAACACTATTTATCTCTTGTGTCTATTTCTTATGATTTTATAAAATTTTGATGAATAAACCGCAAAAGAGAAAAAAAAAGAAAGATGTGATTTAAAAAACAACGTCTCGTCTCTGAAAGTTTATTGTCCTAAGATGGAGAGAGAAAGATTGAGTGTTATTATAAGAATGAGCATATACATTCATCCGTACATATCAATTGTGTGAATATAAAAATATAAAGGGGACGTATGTGTGGTTCTTCTTCTAATATATGTAAAGAAGTTCAATCGTTATATACATGAAGGTATATAACTGAGGAGATTAAATGATAAATAATATAAGAAACGAACGTCAGTTGTTGTTCATAGAGATATTGATACATGATTTGTAGTAAACATATGAAAAAATATGTGAAATGGATCATTTTATCATATTTTTCTAATTAAAATAAGCAACCTGTATGTATTAAATTCCTTTACAAAAGTATGATGATGTCACTTCGAATATATAGTCTTAGAAAAATATTTTTAAAAGTAGCGTATATTTCAACAATATTCAAATATACATTTTTTTCTAGTATAACATTTTTCCGTCTTGTTATGATT
The DNA here is from genome assembly GCA_905250885.1 of Didymodactylos carnosus. Taxonomy (NCBI): domain Eukaryota; kingdom Metazoa; phylum Rotifera; class Eurotatoria; order Philodinida; family Philodinidae; genus Didymodactylos; species Didymodactylos carnosus. Next base: position 6,710 of record CAJNOQ010000259.1, read on the forward strand.
GATGTACATTATTTGATTCTTAATACATACTATTATAATTAACTGTAAACATGTAAAATGGGCCTATATTTAAAAATCCTCTATGTATCTAAAAAACTCTTTATGTTAAGCAATTATCGATTGCGTGACAAATATAAAGATAGTTGGTGAACGGGAGACATGCTCTATATGTCGAGATGAATTCAATTATTGTCATCAAATCAACATTTTGTATTTTTACCATTATTATTTCTTCATTTTTTTCTTTCTCTGTTGAAAATTCAACACTTTGACTTCTTATAACTAATGCACAAAAATGCTTTTGTTCTTTTATAACCTTTCGGATAATGCGATATGTTCTCAGAATAATAAAGAATGAATAAAAGCAACTTTCATAGCATAAAACTCGTTGTTATTATTAGAAATGTTTGGATCTTTGAACAAGTCTATGAAATAAAAAAGCTGAAATTTCAAAAAGGCTTTAACTCATACTAAGAAACTTTTCCTTTTATTAAGCGAGACGATGTTGTTCCGCTTCAATCTGTCCGTATTCAAATAGAATTCTTATGCCCTCAACAAAATTGAATGATCTAAATACCAGGCACAACTGTATTTTTTAAAAGTGAAGTGCCCCATTTTTTCCATGATATACAGTGTAGTTAGTCTTTTGACTGGAAAATCGTATAGCAAACGTGATTGCAAAGTTACGTGACGAAAATTAAAAGTTTTTTTTTCATCGAGTTCAATCAATTGTCTTTAACTTTGACAGTATTAATAAAACATTATAAAAAGGATTTTGAAATTAGTAGAAAGTTCTTCTAATATGAAATTTTAGTAGTCGATGAATATCATCGCTTTTACACATATACTTGTTGAGAAAAACATTTAATTACACGAACAACAAAATCTTAAACTTTAGATGCACATATATTAATAGCCGATAAACTTCTCTATCGTGCAGAACGATTTTTATGTAGAAAATGCAGTTTATTTGCAAAAAAACATAAAGAAACATTTTCAATTTTGGATTCATACTAAAGAATAAAATCTTTTATCTATCTCCTCCTTTTCATCAAAATATCTCATATATTTACCAAAACTTGTCTGTGTAATAAAGTGAGCAAAAAGGTACGCTTCATTTTTGAAATTTTTAAAAAATATTGTGAAAAAACTTCTCGAAGTTATACCTCACGTTTATATAGTTTTTTTACTCTATGGACTACGTTCTATTACACGGAAAAAAAATTCTCTAGCATACTTTGTTTAAATACAGTAGAGATAGACATTTATTTTTGAATAACATGATGGTGATTTTAGACGAAGAAACTTATAAGTAGATAACATACAGAGAAAATAATTATACAATTTATCTGTGATGAATAATTCTGTGATACAGTTGACACTAATGATAGGGAAACACCAGTCAGCATTTTAATATGCCATAGATAATATTGACAGATAATAAGAGATCTAGAGAAAACTGTTTCAAATTTTATGTTTTAGAATGATAATTACATATAAGAAACGGAGTACCAATAAAAACTGTCAGTTTCTTGTTTAGAATTTATACACAAGTGCAATTCTAGGCTTCTTAAAGGTCACTTGTTAGTCACTATAAAACTGGATTATGTATATACATTGTAATAGTGATCTTCTTCATTCAAACATAATTTGACTACGATAAGAAATAAATACTTACGATCAAAATTAAGCGTGATTTCGTTTTTATCGGGTATTTATTTCAAAATTAGACCACTTAATGTTTTTTTCTTCTTCAAATTTCTCAAATAAAGCGAAAACTAAGCAACAAATTAGATCTAAATTATTCTATATATAATACAGCTATCCTATCGTTCAGTTTATTGAAAGAAAAATACATATAGATTTGGTCGATGGTTATTTAATGGTGAAGTTGAGTATACATTGTCAAAATAATGGGACTTCCTTTCTAGTAGAGTCAGCATGCACCAAGTATTATGAAATATACAATAACAGAAAATAAAATGATCACTATTATTTTTTTTTTCAGACAAATCAAGCGGATGAATGTGGTCGTTTGATTGGAAGAATATGTCATAATGACCATTAGATATTACGTGTTAATAGAACAGTTTTGTAATTAGAACCGGAACAACTCTAGTAGTCATTCATCTAGAGCGATAGTTATATATTTCATAAGAATACTGCTGTGTCTTTTAAGAGCTTGTCAATGTATTAAAATAAAGATGATTCTCTGCTGTATAAAACGAAATTTGATCTTAAATTTTTTTTATTCCACAATCTTTTCAATTGAAACTTGTCGTCGGCTCTTTCTTCTCATTCCTAAAATATCTATTATAAGCATAAAACATAATTTAACAACACATTAACTATCTTTTTTTAAATCACAACAGGTATCAAAACGCTGTAGTAAGAAACAAAGGATAGAAAAGAAATAAAATTGATAAACCTCACGCAATAAAGATTGAACCTGAGTATACTTAACAACATTACTTAGTAATCCTCCAAAAAATTGAGTCATCATATGTCTCGTGTATATGATAACGTGACGAGACGCTCCACTTAATATCGAACAAATTAAAAATAAAATATTGAATATTAACTTAACTGAAAGAGCAAATTATTTTAGAATAGAATGACGTTAAACCTTAACTTTGGAAGATTGAAAAGAGAATACGAATGAGATTATTTGACCAACAAAGGAGATAATAGCTCTCTTACTATAATTACACTTTCAACTGCAACTCTGAAAAGGCCATGTTGATAGTAGATAAAGGAATCAATATAATAACATTAAATATAAACGAGTATAAGCTCTTAAAAAGATGGAATTTTTTTTTGAATAATGGATGGGATGGATAACAATGTTAAGAATCATTATTATCATTAAATGCGGTTTGGAAGCTAACAAAATATCCTTTTTCCTCACCTTTATCTTAACATCTATAGAAGATGAATAAACGTATTCTTAATTTTTTAATAGAAACGGGTCATTTGTATTTAATAATGAGCGATCAGAATAGAAAAAAGAAAAGCTACTCTGAATATTGTCCGTCTCTCTCTCTCTCTCTCTCTCTCTCTCTCTCTCATTCTCTTTCTCTTTCTCTATACATATGCACGTTGATGTAACAATTTTCATCATTTGGAAAATAGAACAAAAGTCATGAACTTGAACGAAAGAAATAGAGAAGGAAAAGAACATCTGAATAAAAAAAATCTTCATAGCTATTAGAACCGTGTTGAATCGAAAATATATAAAATACATTTTCATATATTAAACAAATAGTAAGGCAAACAGTTTTTCCAGTTCCTCTACGCTCAAATAAATGAATAGCGACAAAATTATTCATTTCGAATGATATCGAAAAATTTCATTTTTTTCACGATTCAACAGGAAACGTATGTCTCTATTCTATATCTCGTTCTATTGTCGTTGATGTACGTACGTGCTCTTTGTTTTTAAGACTAGGTTATGTAAATAGTGAATCAAACAACTACCACTTATATCAAAAAGAAAATGTTATTCAAAATTTAATTAAAAGTATCAATAATGATTTAACAAAATCCGATGTTTTATAAACCATATTTTTACCATGAGATTTGTATTTAGCATTTATTGTGACGTTCTGAAATATTTATAATATGGAAAAAGAAGAAGAAAAAAAATTTCCATGAATTTCGAATTTTTACATTTACAAATAGGAGAAAAATGCATAACAGTTCAACGAGATAGAGATACTAATTGTTAACATTTTAGAGCATTCAAAATGGATATTGAAAGAAACACGAAATTTTTGACAGACAGAATAGATAATTGATAAAAATCACACAATTTAACAATTATAATAACACTTACTATGAGATGTTGTTGATAAATAGTAGAGATTTATGTATTTAGTTATGAGACTTAAAACATTATCCAGATCAAATTAAGTAGAAAAACTTTATCGATATTACTACAAAAAAATGCCATTACAACGCTTAGTATTAGTCAAATTTGCTAATAAAGTATCATTATATAAAGTTAAAAATGAATTAGAATTAGAAATATAAACCGATTAATTCGTGAGAATAACTGATGGAAATAAAAACAAGGCATATTCAGATTGATATTACTTGAAAATATAAATATGAAACCGATACTGAATAGTGGGCAACAATATTGTTTATGATCACAATATTTATTCGATAAAGTAGTATGATACATAAAAACACGTGAACTACTCAAGATGAATTAACACAAAACATGAATACATATATCAATAGTATTATTGATATGTGTGATGAAAACATTTATAAAAATATTATTAGAAACAGTATCCGTTTTGATAGTTCAGCTATCAAAACAATAACAGTAATAATATAATGAAAAATGAGTATATACTGATGAATTCGAAAAAATCTTACTTAAAAAACTTAGTCGAAGCTTGTTCCGATCGTTAAACCGGCAAATTTAAAAATTTGGTGAGATTTTGTTGAAATATCTTAGTACGAACTCACCGAGAAAATTCTAAAATTCTTTTCCATATCATCGATACCGTCAAATTCTAATATGTTTATGGTTTAGAGGGTGCAATAGTCACGATTTAATGGGTGGACTAAATAGACGTTGTAGATAGAAGACATCAGATCAATATTCTGTATTATCATGTTATATCTCTTTTAATGTCTCGGAAATCGAATTTTTCAAGAAAACGAATCAGAAATACTTTCACTTTCTTATGAAACATGTTTCAATATTAGAACATTCTTGTGTTGCAACGCTGATGAACGACTGTTTTGACATTCTCTCTCTACTTCGTATGAATTTTATGTATTTAGTAAATTAGTTTTTGATGTGCTCGTTGGAGCTGTGCCCACCACATTTATAATTTTCCATTACAGAACATAATTCTCGACATTGAATTATCGAATTACGATCATTTTGGTTACTCAATTTTTAGATACACATTTTTAGATACATTTGCTTTGTATCTTAGACATGTTGCAGATGTAAATTTGAAATTATGCTGAATTATGACCGATAATGAAAAATTGTAGACATAGCTGGATTTGAGCTATTCGCTACTGAAAAGTCGGCTCCAATACTCTCAGAATAATGATTTTTAAAACGAATTAATGGACTGTCACGCTGGAAAGCGCTAAAAGAAAATACAAAGATGTCGTCTATAAACCTTACGTAGCCCTTTTAACTAAAACATTTTAAATGAAAAAATTTGAAAAAATATAGTTTTAATTGTTAAAGCGAATTATTACGAAAAGCTTCTTAAAAACATATTGTAAAGAATATTCTCTGATAGTGTTACATAAAGTGTTACATAAAAATGCCGAAAAACACATCAGAGGCCTTTGCCAAGGGCTCAATCTCTCGAAATGGAGTTGGATTTCCAGGTTTTCTATAGGCTGTGCGATCTCGAAAAAACTTTCGAATCGTTGAATAAAGACGTTCAGGATTTCCGAGAGCATGCCATAAACTCGATATAGTGTAGTAGTAAACTAAATATAGTGTGGAAACATCGAACTTCTCATGTCATCAAAATCGGGAAGAAATGGCTCATTAAGCGCGCTTAATCACAGAATTTTTTGCTGATTAATCGCGATTCTCGGAAAAAATCGTCGATAAATCTCAATTAAGCGCCATTATTACTGAAATCGCAGATAATGGTCATCTAAAAAATACACGAGTTCAGCAATAATGGTGCTTAATTGAGATTTATCGCCGATTTTTTCCAAGAATCGCGATTAATCAACAAAAAATTCTCCTTAAAAATCGTGATTAAGCGTACGATTAATCGGCTGAAATCAGCCATTTTTTCCCGATTTTGACGACATGTTTTTCTGCTAAAAAAGATTGCTCTAGAGTATTTTCATACGATACTCGTACTATTTTACTAATGTGATTTATTCTGATTTTTTTTTCGAGAAAAATAAAACACGTAAATTATAGATCGAGAATTGATCAATAATTAGAATTAATTTGCAAAAGCGATTATGTTGAATTAAATGACAAAAGACGCTTGGTCGAAAACTTCTCTTAGTTTGCTAGTTACAACCATTTTACTAAATCGTGCACTATGCTGTTATCTCAGTCAGAAGAAAAGCTTTTCTCTCTGAATCAAAAGCACGTAGAAATATTCTGATGAGAGATTCTTATTCGTTAGAACTTGAACTTTTGAGAGGACCAATGTGAGTTTTATAATTTTACTATAGAAAACCTTAGCAAAGTGTTTAGCTAGTGGTATATTCGAATCTGAGTTATATGATAAAGTACGTTGAAAGTCTTATTACCCGTCAAAAACGTGTTCATCAGTTCTAATAATTCATGCCCATACGTTATGTGACAAGTCTATATGGGAAGGATTTATCAGCACAAACGAATATTACGTTTGCAATATCCATAAAAAAAAATATGTTTCATCCGAAAAAAGAAGGGAACACTTTGGAACCATTACTCATTAGTCTTATTGCAATATAGCACGAAAAAACGTTAAAATTATTGAAATGTTCGTTATCTCTTTTTGTTAGCATTTTCAATTCTCTAAGTGGAATACGTTGCGATAAACTTATTGGTAATATACTTATGGAATTACATTAAACTCTTATGGACTCACCTGCGCTTTTACTTATTTTCTATTTTTTGTTGTGTTTGTGTTAGTGAAGGAATCACAATCAAGAAGATAAAAACTGACATAAAAGAACGTCATCATTTATTTTTATGTGAAACTATGTTTTTCTGTGGAAGTTCCTGTAGATAGGTTTTTTGTCATTTTTTTTGACTATGTGGGTCAAATAATTTTTTTCAATGTAAAAAGATTAGGTTAGAGTTAAAATTCCATTAGATTTTTAATAGCAGTTTTTTCTCAGAACCATCGTTCTTCAAGTAGGCGTGAGGTGAGAGTTAAAATTCACAAATTGTTTTGTTGAATAGCACGTCTTACGTCGATTAACAAAACTCGTAACGACAATTTTGTTTTATAATAGAATAGATGATGTAAAAGTATAGAATAAATCTACTTTCTTATTGATGATTAGACAAAAAAAAATTAGCATACGGATATTAAACATGAAATCATCTTCCTCTATTTCTTTCTCTTCTTTTTGCGATGGCATGTTCAATCAAGTTGTATTAGCGTTATTCGTATTCTATTTATTATTATTTGTACAACACAACGAATAAATATGTAACCTTGAGAACAATTCATTTCTAAACTTGATTTAAGAAGAATAAAATATAAATATTGTTAAATCATCATTATTCTTTCAATGTTTCATTCTCTATTAATACCCAAATGAATCAAGTTATATAAAAAAAAACCTTCAATTTGTTTTAAAAAAAGTCGACATCAAATGACATATTGCTACATATAGTTTCGAAAAAAACATATGTTAGAGAGAAATATTTTAAGTATTTCTAAAATATTTTTAGAAATATTACTCTATTCCGTAGCATCAAATTCTCATGGTACTTTTAGCAAAATCAATTCAAGAATACAGATTTCGTGCAGCAATAACTGATATTACAAAATCAATGATATGTCACATACTTGCATTTTGTCATACTTTTAAGAAAAGAATCCGAACATTTTTAAAAAACTAGTAAAATATCAATTAGTTAAGAAATATTTTCTACTTATGTTTGTCTCATCGTGAATATGTTTGCATAAACAAAAAATGATGATAAAAATTACAACTGTTAAGGTATATGTGCGTTTCACATCTGAAATTAAGTGTTCAATAATCGATTTGACAAGTTGTTTCATATAATTCAAACTATGATCCGCAACGCTCAAGACAGAGCACATCAAATGGGCAATTAAAGAAAGCGAAACTGTTCAATCAAACCTGGTTAGACAGACTAAGAACATGCATTTCAAAAATGATGGGAGTTTATACGATTGTACGCTTTAAATATCTCGAAGTTCAACATCGTTTAGCTTTAGAAATATTTATCTCTGATATAGTCTGACATCTATAATCAGCCTTGTTTTGGTTTGTCCACTAAATGAAGGAGTCGTAGTAGTATATTTACACATTTTTCAACTTTTTTCCTATAGTCACTATCAGTATGGTTACTGTTGTCAATCACATATTCTGTAGCCGTTGATCTAACAATCTTTCGGTGACCTACCATGGCTCATATTAAAACTATATATATAACAACGTCGATATTCGATGTTTATATACAGATAAACGTAGTGATATAAATCACGTTTAATCATATCATCTATTAGTTGAAAATAAATATGAATGCATTCACTAAAATAATGCTTTCGAAAACATGCGTTCGTGTTGTACATCCCTTTGTATTTTCTGTCCGTACCAGTTCCATTTCAAGATTATCAAACGGCTTATTATTTCTTGGAATAGACACAATTTTGACACTTACTCGAAAGAATTCTCATTTGATTATCTTAACGTATTGAATGATCATCACCATAGTTTAAAATATGCTTTATGATCACTACACAAATTTGGTTTAGTATTTATTCCCAATACACCTCCTAATAAGTCTGCATCTGAACAATTATGTAAACGTTTTGGACCGATTATGACCACAACGTTTGGAAAATCATTCATGTTAACATCAAATTCAGAATATCATGAAGATTTAGAACGAAGCGATACTGTCTATACACAAATTGAATTATCTCCACATAATGATGGAACGTATCGTCACGTAGTACCAGGTTTGGAAGTATTTCATTTTCTTGAACACACAGGCAAAGGTGGCCTTATCCGACTTCTTGACGGATTCAATGTTATTCAAAGTTTAAAAATGGATCATTTTAATATTTTATCATCGATTCCCGCTCGATTTTCTGTTATGAAAAAGAGAATCTAGTATACACAAATTGTCCATTCCATAATTCAACTAAATTATCGCAATGAAGTTGAACGTCTTAGTTTTAATATTCAAGATAGGTGGTTAAATTCGCTTGATATAGAGTCAATTAATTATAAACACATTGAACTCTTTTACCAGGCATACCGGACTTTAGCAAACAGTCTTGCTAGTGACCAAAATCAAGTTGTTATTAAATTGAAACCAGGTACGATAGTTCTATTCGATAATTATCGTGTATTACACGGACGTACATCATTCACTGGTAAAAGATCATTATTTACGGCATATATACACAAAGACTCATGGATTAGTAAATTCAATGCTATACAAAATAATTAGTAATATTCATCTAATTGAATGTAAAAGATATTGTAACTCAATACGTTATCTTTGGTATTACAAATTGTTATAGTCCTGCAGATCTAAAACGTAAAAGCTAGATGAAAAATTATTGATAACAACAGAACATGACACACCTATAGCCTAACAGCTAATTCATAACAGCTTACCGATTGCATATTGTTTGCTTCATTCTTTAAGAGAATTTATACAAAATTTAATGGTGAAAAGGTGAACATAATTATTATATAAAAGCCTCGATACTCTTCAGAAAAAGGAGGCTCAATGGTACTTGTGAAAATGAAAAAATCCAACTTGAATTTGGATAATCATCATCCATCAAGTTTATTCAATTTGAAATCTTTTATTTTGAAGTTGCTACTGTGGTAAATCGTGTACGATATTCTTCGTCAATCAAACATTTTAAAATGCGATAAAGAATTAGACTTATCAATAAAATCACTTGTAATTCGGTTTTATTGTTCCTGAATTGTATTTATTCTAAGAAATTGCCGAGTTAGAAATTCAAACATGGATTTTCTGATAAAAAAAGTGTTTACATATTATTTCGATGTTTCGCTTTTATATTTTACATAAAAAAATTAATTATTTTTGACTGCCTTTCATAAGAAACAGTAGGTTTTTGTTTTCAGTTCATAAAACGAAAAAAGAACTTGTTATCAGCACATGTCGAATATCGTACCGTATCTACAGGTAGATATATATCAAATGTGTCACAAAATAAAAGAGCAATCAACTTTCTTTTGTGTGTATTCTATCTCAATCAACACGTTATGATATCCCAAATATAATTTGCGAAATAAATTAAACATGTTGACACTTTATGTTTAATAAATATTGCTTCTAGGCATTTGAAAAAGAAAAAGAGATATCCATAATAAACTTGAGAGTTGTTTTTAAATGAAGTGTGGGCAATTAAATGACGACTCTATTAAGTATTCAAAGAATTTTCTCTCTTTTTTTTTTTTTCTCTTCTCGCGTCAGGTACAAAAAACTACGCAACAACGCGTTCAACGTTAATCAGATTCAAGTTGCGTGTAATGAACAAAAAAATAAGGGTGTTTCTCGTGTATATAAAAGAGATGAGAAATAGAGTACGTCGATTTTATGATCATATAAGTGGTGAAATAGTGCAACTGTAACAAACTAATTTCACACAATTTTTCTTAAAAATATAAAGAAAATTGAAAAAAAAGTAATTCTGATACTAATTAAAATAACGAGAAAAATACGAGTTACAAGTATATTAAAAATAAAGACAAATGGAAAGACAAATTAAAGTGAAAAAAACAGAAAAAAAAAATATAAAACTATAAATATTATATGACAACCCACGCAGAATGTATGCAAGTTGTTGGCAAATTAGAAATTATGGTGTTCTTTTTAATATGGCAGCGCGAAGAACATACGGTAGACGATTAAAATTGTAGAGAGAGACTGTCAGCTGAATTTTATGAGACGCGTCTACATCAAAACCAATAGAAAAAGAAGTAGTAGAATAAGTCATTCTACTTTGAAAAGAGAGCAGTGCTCAAACGAACAAAGTTTCACTTCAACTATAAAAGTCAGCGAAGATGCCACGAGATATCAGTGAGGTATCGAACTATTGATCTCTTCGAAAGAATACTTTGATACATCACGATTTTTAACTTTATCATCTTTTTGTTTCAAAGGTTACCGTAATAACGGTTCATATAAATAAATAATAATTTATTATTGATTTCAAAAACTGAACGATCGTCATTTGATTAATTGATCTTAGCTAAATTTAAATCTGTAAAAACTATATACGAATCGAGTCAAAGCTTGAAATTATCCATCATTTTCATTTCTTAAATTTAGTAGAACAAATTGAAATTGTCTCACTTCTGAGCGGTTTTTTCTTATTGTATGTAAACGGAGATATTTTAAATAATAGAAGAACATATTCACATTGTTGTCGTGTTAATTATCTTCTTTTGATCATTGTGTACATGTTATTAAAACGATTCCTGTTGTGTGTAGTAAAGCACCTTTTTATCTCTAAATTACCTGATGTCAAAGAGAAGACGACGATATTATATAATTGTCGAAATTGTATATCTAGGTATGTGCCGTTTGATTAACTGAACAGAAGAGAGAATTGTGTTACATTCTTAACAAGACGATTGGCTTATAAGTGTGTGTTTTTCTTGATATTTAATCACTTTTTAAATACAATAAATCGTCATATACTATAATTAAAGACGATATCATATATATATGTATAAATCGTAGTGGTCATTGAACTAAATCGATCCCAACAGATCAAAAAACACAGGAAGAAAGAGAGGAAATGAAACCATAAGATATGACATCAAAATCAACATGGGCTCAATTTTTTGATTATTAACTGAAGCCAATTTTATTGATTCAATTCTTATTATTTACACATGATCAAACTATTTTTTTTTTCAGATGAACGCATGCAAATTTAAATGGACTAAAGTTTAAATTTAAGCTATTGGTGGTGTTGATTATCAAAACATTTGTTGAAAACTTATGCGAATTATACAATCGAAGAAAAATTGATCTTACTTGTTTTATGAAACAATGAGTTTGACTTGAAAAATTTTAGCTCAAAGTATATCGCGGTATCATCGTCAATTATCAAATGGTCAATTCTTTAACTAAAACAACTAGAACTTTATTGTTCATTGAAAATATGAACGCATCATTTTCTTATATTCTTTTAATTTCTCTTCTACAATATAATACTAAAACAAACTAAATATCACCAGATTTTTATTGTGGTCATTTATCTGCCCATCTCTGACATAGTGTATTCTAAAGTTTATCAGTTCAAATTTGATCCAGGGTGTTAATGTTTTTATTTTCGAAACATCTTTCACTAATATTAACAACTATTTAAAGTTTAATTTTATATTTCTAAAGAAAAATACATCTTAAACATAAGATGTCTAAATTGGTTGTACACGAATCAGTTAATTTCATTTATATTGTCAAAAAGATATACAAGAAACTATGATGGATTAAAATATGCATTTAAAAATGATGTAACTAATTCGTTCACAATCGACTTACATATTTTAAAAATTTTAAAAATTTATTATTCATCTATCTTACCGCTATTTTCCACAAATAGAAACTTGAACAGAATTTATAGTCTTAACGAGTGGAATTATAATTGTACCTAGTAAAGTGCCGCTAATTCAAAAACGGAACCGAACGTTTTTTTCGCGCTTTTTGACATGGTTGGATAGAGCTCAGCGAGGTGATTAAAGTATATGCCAATCTGAGTCTTTCGAAATCCTTTTTGGAAAGGAAAAAAATTTGGAAAAACTTGAGGGATGTAAAATCCTTCCTAATCCTGCTATTTCAAAAAATATCAAATTTTCGTCTATTTCATTCTTCAAACTGTTTGAAGGCAGATTCAACATTCAAAACTGAGTATGAGAATGATGTCTGATCGAGGTTGAAGTCAAAGGGGTGCCCGCTATGGTCCTAATGAACTGCCCTCCTCAAATATCTATAATCAATTTTGTAAACCTATCTAGTTTTTTGTGTGAAGGGATGAAGCCGATTTTCTTACTTCATTTGAACCATCAAGTGCTCGGCTTTAGAACTACTTATCGCTTTTATTTTAAATTTTGCTCCGTTGTTCAGAAAAGTCACTTTTATTGTAACTGTGTAAAAAAAACGGCGAGTCATTTTCAACTTTTTTTTGGTTTTGACTCAAATTTTGTTATAATATCGTCAAATAGGTAGAAAACCATGACAAATTTAATGGAGCTACTCTCGAAATCTCTATAGATTTTCCAGAGCGACTGTATAAAACTTCCACTCAAAGCACTTGTAAACACAGTGTGATTCATTTCTTAATTTTTTTTATCCTTCTGTCAACTATTTCGTTATGTCCTATCACAAAAAAACCTCTAACAAAAGCAAAAAAAAAACACACGTTACATTGTAGAAAACTGTTTAATTATCATTTTGTTTGCTTTGTTGCTGTTCGTTATCTTTCTACGGGAAGAGGACTGCTCCGGAACACAGGTTACTAAAAAAGAGGCATAAAAAAATGATGCAAATCAAAGGAAAAAAGCACAAGAAATCTGAAATAAATAATCAGATAAGCAAACGGACTAAAAAACGTGCAAAATACGCAGTAAAAAACTTGAAGCGTTGGATGGAAGTTTTCTACAGACGCTCTGGAAAACCTCTGGAGATCTCGAAAGTAGCTCCATTAAATTTGTCATGGTTTTCTACCTATTTGACGGTATTATAACGAAATTTGAGTCAAAACTAAAAATGGGCCATAATGGGTACCCCTTTGACTACAACCTGGATCAATTCTCATACTCAGTTTTGAATGTTGAATCTACCTTCAAACAGTTTGAAGAATGAAATAGACGAAAATTTGATATTTTTTGAAATAGAAGGATTTGGGAGAATTTTACAGCCCTCAAATTTTTCCCAAATTTTTTTCCTAGCACCTAACAAGATATAAAACGGCCAGAGTGCCTATACGAGAATAAAGAAAAACTTAACGATTTTTTTCTCTAAAAGTTGTCGTTCTTTATATACAGTGATGAACATAAAGTAAAAGAAGAGGTGATCGACTTCTATGTCTAGTGTAAAAGAAGATTGATGAAAAAAGTATATCAAAGATTTTTTTTTCTTGTTAAGTGTACAGACTAATAAACAGTTTTGTTTTAATAGACAACAGTCTAAATTTAATAGAAATTAAAATGATGGGAAATGAGAACTGATTTACAACAAAATATCATTGAAACTATTTAATAGAAATTAACAACAAACGGAAACTTTTTTAATTATAGTAAATCAAGATGAATGAACGATCTCTATATAGTAGTTCTAGTTGTATTGCTTCTTACTGTTGATATACAAATGATTTTAAGTTTGTTGACTCTCTTTTCCAAACAGTAGTTATCACTATAACTTGATCCGAGATTCAATATATGAATTATTAGAATTTTAACATTTCAATTATCTCGTTCAGAAATGAAAAACTTCAATATTTGACAATAAAATTTTTCTCTTAACGATCTAATTGTTAAAAATTTTCTCTATTTGAATTTATCTTTTATAAATGAATTAGTTCAGAATAATGACATACACTCACACAGGGGTACACGCTTTGCTGTTGAACCATGAAGTATATGCGTGTCTATTGCAATTGGTTTGTTTTTTTTCTACTCTATATTTTTCATATTCACCAATGAAAAATGTGCGATGTATAGCTGTTACTTGAAGTATCTTTTTTTTTCTTTTCTATATTCCGCTAAAAAATATGTCACCAACAGAAAAAGAAAATAAGAAAGAGAAAGAAAGAGAGAGAGAGAGAGAGAGAGAGGGAGAGAGAGAAAAAAATAATAATTAATGAAATTTGGTTACATTATTCTAAACATTCGTCATAATACTTTCGATCGAATCATCTATACATCATATATTTATTATTAATTGAATAAAAAGCCACAAGAGGAGAAGAAACGATATTCGATTTCCAGTTTTAATAATAACAACTTATATTCGTTCGTTATATAGACAAACAAAATTATGCATGACGATTTATCTCCACCGTACAAGAAACGTCGTACAGCTGTTGTTGGATTTACAATTGCAAGTATTCTAGGAAAATCTACAGAATTACAATCAACAATTATTAAAGATTATACGCAACGAAATAATGAACGTAAGAATGTTAATAATACTTCATTTCTATTATAAAATCTTCTCACTCAGTTACTTCTTTGACAAACGTTTAGTATCACTAGGAAAAATATTAGAGAATATTTATGACTATCGAAACTGGTGTATGTAAGAGATATGAGGCTATTCGACTTAACGAATCCGATCATTATAGATGAAAAAAAATCAGATATATCATTCAAAAAATTTATTAAATCTAATATATTTAATCATCCCCAGTCTATTAGTGTTCGTTTTCTTTCTTCGGTTGCTCAGAAAGAACAATTATAATTCAATGAAGTAAAAACCTTCTTAGGTTTTGCATCTGTAGTGTATTAACCTGTTATAAATAATTTATTAAAACAAGCTCTCTTGTTCAAATTAAAATAAGTGAAAGTATAATATACACGTCCAATTTCTTTTTCTCTTATAAATACGTTTAATAAACCTTATTGTTCTATTAAGTGGTTGTGTGTGTGTGTTATAATTTCTTCTTGTATTTTATTATCTTGGTAATACTACTTTAACTAAATGCCATCCATCTTTTGTACAATATTACTTTGCTCAAGTAGGTTACAGTAGAGATTGATTGGCTTTGACAAGTGGAGAGAGAATGAGAGAACGAATTATTAATATATGTATTCATTTTCTATTGTTAAAATTAGAATCTATAAGGTGTATTGGTGTTGATTACACAATTCTTTTTTATTGTTGTCATTTTAATTGACAGTATACAATCTATACAAGTTCACTTCAAAATTCTTGAATATCAGCAGGAATATGAATAATTTTTTCTATTTCGCTATTATATAGGCTACTTTAACACTTTTACCATATATACATATATTTTTATCAATTACCTCATTAACAGTCGTTGTCATCGTTTGAGTAAAAAGATCATAGAATAAACGCTTATGTCACAAATTATTTAAATAGGCGTTAATTCTAACAATTTAATCAAGTATAAAATGATGCAATCTGTTCGTAAATAAAGATAATTTTTAACACTAAGTGTTCAAAAAGAGTAAACATATTGAAATCGACGAAATGTACATTGAATACCTATTGAGCGTGGATATAATTCAACATCTGTTGTTAATTTGTTATTCTCATTTATTTTTAGTACATAATCATCTGAATGCCACGTCTGATGATTTGTTAGGAAGTGCTGGTGAAGAAGGATTATGTGGTGAAGATGGTACGAGTAGTAGTTCTTTATCGCCACCAAATACAACATCATTATCAAAATCGAATGATGAATTACATGGAAAAGAAACAACATCGTTATTAATTGAAAATAATGATGAGATATCGAATAATAATCTAAGTGATGAACGTCGACGAACGGATTCAGATTCATGTGGTGAAATAAGTTCCGATGAACGTCCGAGAAAAGTTAGACGTAGTCGAACAACATTTTCGACTTATCAATTACATCAACTTGAACGTTCATTTGAAAAAACACAATATCCCGGTATGTACACTTGTTGTTATTTTTTTAATTGTCAAAAACTAACAAGTTATTTCTTTTGAAGATGTATTTACAAGAGAAGATTTGGCGATGCGATTAGATCTTTCTGAAGCCCGAGTTCAGGCATGTATACTGTAAATCTTTTTCACATCCAGATATGACATAAACTTTCTTTATTTCTAGGTTTGGTTTCAAAATCGTCGAGCAAAATGGCGAAAACGTGAAAAAGCGATGGGACGTGAATCGCCTAATTTTATTGGTGAAGGTAGTTTTGAAGCATTTCGTCGTCAAATGTCAAATTATTTATCGAATGCGTTATTAGATCCGACACGTTTACACGCCACACCGTATCATCTGTTAAATCCATTACTGATGGGACATATTGATGAAAAAGTACTTTCTCGTTTACCTATACCAAATCCGATGATATCATGCGTTTATACGCCAAATGAAATGAAACAAATAAACTCTAATTCCTCTCCATCAGTCTCTATCTCTGGAACAATAACAGCTCTCTCGTCTTCGTCATCGTCTACGTCATTGAAAGAACAATTTAATATCGAACGTTTAGATCGCAAAGTTGTTGCAACTGTGTAACATATTGCTAAGTATGTACACTCACTTTTCTCTTCGCTTCTTGTTGTTGTTGTTGTATAAAATCAATTTTATTCTACCGTTGAGAGCTTGTTGATTGCTGTTTTTTAATTTTATTATTTTTTTGTCTTCCTTTTTACAGTGCTTGTACAAAAATTACAGTTTATTATTTTTAAGAAAAACCGAATTCGACTTTGTATTTGAGATGTTAAAGGTGGCTTTATGGCTAATAATATCACTTGAGAACTTTATAAAACGGTATCTACTAATTGATTCAACAAGAACAGTTAATTATCAAATTGATGAAGAAACGTTTTAAATTATTCGGTTTCTGATGAAATGAAGATTTATTTTTTAAACGTAATTTATTGTGAATATTGCAAATTTAATATCCTTTCTTAAAAAGACATGATAATTTTTGATAGTACGATTTTACAGGATAACACGTAATACATGTGCACAAATTATTAGTTCATTCTAATATGTAACCTGATTTCAAAAAGAAGAGAGAGTTCTCTATTTTACAGTAAGTACAAGAAAGATGTATAGTCCAAAATATCTATCCAACATTTTATCAATATCAGAAACTATTCTTAATAAACTTCTTTCATCTAAGAAGTGAGCGGACAGTTGGGAACGTTCCCTTCTGTGATAAAATCATTTTAAGTTCAATCGAACTCGAATTAATTCATTTTGATAGATACTCAAAACAGATGTAGACTAAATTTCATTTTTCACATATTAACATTGTATAATGACAAGTTGTTTTGTTGTTATAAGTACATATATTTCTTATTTTAATTCATTAAAATTACTGATGTTGAAGTTTTGTATATGTTACTGTTCAACAAAGGTAGGACGGGGCATATACATAAAGAAAGAAGAAGAAGCCTATAATTTTCAATGGATAAGAATTGAGTTACATTTTACACGATTGGCTGGCTTTTCTTCTAAGCGCCATAGGAAAAAAAAGAGAAAAAGATTGAAAATGAATGAGAATGTAACAAAGTTATTTTCTCGTCTTAAGAACATGACGATATAAGAGAATATTATTGTCTTTTTTTTATTATTCTGCTTAAATTATCCTATTCACATTATATCGATAGTAGTTGAGAGTGGAGGAGTCTCCTATTTTTTCAGATCTTAATAAGAGTTTTCTATTTTTAACTAGAGACATTCAGTAAATTTTATATTTGAGTCTACATATAGTTCTAAAATGACAATTCAAAGTTTTAGTTCAGATCGTGTGTTTAAATCATGAATCTAGATCTACTTCTAACTTGTTCATCTTTGTAAAAGTTAGAATAAACCATAGAAGAATCAATTGTCTCAAAAAGAGAAAGAAACAATTTAAAATAGAACTATCTTCATCTCACATTCATCTGATTTCATTGTCACAATTTCCAAAAACAATAGATTTTCTGTTTATTATCAAAATGAAAAGAGGAAAAGTGTAAGTTTGAACAATCAAGAAAGGTAGACATATTGATTGAGAAGAAATATCCGGAAATGTAATTGTATTTAAATTGTAGTCATTTTTAAATATCAAAAGAATTTTGTGACTATCATCAGTGTACTTCACCCTATTGATTTCCGTCTCGTGTTAATAAATATATTCTGAAAATAAACAAAAGATCGTACAACATTCATGCAGAATAAGTTGAAAAGAAATAAAATAAAAAAATAATAGTAATTAATATAAAAAACTTAAATTTCGATGAAAATATAATATTATAGCTATGCTTCGCTAATTTTTTATCAGTAAAATATGTTCGAAAGAATGTTTTAGCACATTTAAAATCTACAACTGTAATATTAGACTATGAACTCTATTTTATTGACAATAAACTATTCATTTGAACAAACGATTATTTGTATTCATCCAAAATTCTTTATTTGTCAGGAATTATTGAATTTATTCATCCAAAATTATTTTTGCATGTTTTCCTTAGATATATGTCTTAAAAATTCACAAATACAAAAGAAAAAAAACAAAAAAACTATGTTGAATTTTTTTTCACACTATATATATATATAAAGACTATAAATTTATAATTTTTTAAATAATATAATCTAATAATCCACTTCTGTTTTCTATGTAAGAAAAGACGACTAATCGTTTTTGCTTATGCTTCATTATCTTAATCATTCAATCACGCCACATATTTATATCTCACGAATGAACAAAATGAGAAAGAGGGAATAATTTATTTATATATACACAATTTGTACTAATTACAAGGCGCACAATACCACAACAAAAAATTTTAACGATTATATTTCATTCTGATAGTCAAAAAAAAATGGAAGTGAAATCGTGTTCGAAAAGTTAAACAGTTGGAAACATGATTCTCATAACGTGTAATTCTAACGTGTTTTTTTATGAGAAAGAAAGAGAAAAAGTAGTAGTAGTGATTTTTAAGATCATAAAATTTTAAAAATATGAATAAAAAAATGTTTTGATTGAAATATTTTAAAAATTTTGATTTATCGAGGTAACAAATATTTTTTTGACTTTTTTTTGTTTTGTTTTTTCATCATTTAAAAACCATCTCAGCTACTTTTGACTATTAACATAAAATCTCATTTTTATGATTATTATCATATGGCAAGAACAAAATATAGCATATCATTTATATATTGAAAGTTGATAATTTCAAATTTCTTGTTGTTAAACAAAAGAGAACACATTTATGTCTCTAATTTAATTAGGTGTTAGTTCTCAAATTGTTAATCTTTTAAATGCTTGTTATGTACTTCTACTCTTTATAATTGTTTTCAGTACTTAAAACATTCTCTTTTCTTTTATTATTCACCACTAAACACCTGCATAAGATAGAGAAATAGAAATTTATTGAAATTAAATAACGCAATCGCTCATAACACACACACACACACATATATATATATATATATATATAAATAAGACGGATTTAAAGAGTCAAATACAAAAGTGAAAGAAAATTGTGTACCTGTGTATTATAACAACAAGAGAGAGAAAGAGAGAGAGAGAAAAAAAAAGTTTAAAAAGCATAAAATTGGTTGAAGCACTTGAATTAATTGAGAAGAAATGTATACGCGATTTTTTTTCTTCTTCTCTACAAAAGAAAGTGGAAAGTTAGTTTCTTTCTTATTTTTTTTTTTTTTTTTTTATTTTGAATAGGGTGTATTAGTAACAGATAATTGGTTGTTGTTGTTCTTCTAAAATGTAATTTTATTCATACTTATTCTCAGCATCTATATTAATTGAATCGAGGACATACAAAGAAAGACTATAATAGTATGTTGATGAAGAAAACTTATACTTATTTATCAAATATTCTCGAATATCTAACTTTTTTTTTTCTTCTTCTTCTTCTTATTCTTTTCGTTATGTTTTTTATTTTATTTTTAAAAAACGATATTAGACTATATATATTATGTGACAGAAATACGTCATAGTTTTCTCTATGGCTATTAGTTGAGATGAAAACGGAAAACGAAAGAAATCGTCTAATAACATCCTTCAAAAGTATATTTATATTAATAATTTATTACAATTGTGTATATGACACTCTCAAGTGCAATAGAGAGAAGAGAGGAAAGGAAGGAAGAGAAATTGAAATAGAAGAGAAGTAATTTAAAGCATGATTACATCAAATTACAAGCATACGAAAAGGAAATAAATTAAAAAAAAAGAAAAAAGTAATGAGAATCATCAACGAGAAGGAATAAAAAGTTAATTTTTTTATCATTACTAGAAACAGAGTACAATATAAAAGGATACTGTTATATAGGGATAGATTAGAGGTTAATAAATAACATTTTTTACTATATCAAATATAAGAGATCCCTATCCGCACACACTCTCAACTGATCATCATTGATTCATAAAATTTGCCTCTATCTTTGAGAATATGTGTAATTTTTTTTTTAAATAATTTTAGAATGAGACATATCAATATCGAATTTTCTTTTTTTTTCTCTTTGTTTTTTCATTTCATTTCGTGTTGTACTTGAAATTGTTCATATCCGTTTCATATTCTTCTAATCATTTTTTTTTTCGCACTCCTATGTTGTATAATACATCTGCTTTTTCGTCCCCAATATCTATTTGACAATAAAATAGACCCAGTGGGCCTTATTTCAATTGCAATTTCCTGTTTAATATCTAAATATCTAATAAAAAAAAACTGCTTCTACTTCTCTCTGTCTGTCTGTCTATCTGTCTTTAAGGCAATACAACTCAATTGTGCATGAATACATCATTATGTACCCCACATATAATTTTGTGTTCTATATGATAAGGTGTGCCATACATGCTTCTAATTTTCTTCATTTCCTTTTCTCTCTTTTTTTTCTTCTTCTTCTCTGTTGAAAATATTTTAATTTGTTTGATTGTGCTTCATTAGAGTCTAATTAATATTGTATTCATTCAACAAATAATATAAAGGAAACGACATGTTAGTTAATATTGCAATACAACATAGAATAGAGTAGAATTCATACATATTTTCTTTCTAACATAAAATAAATGAAAGAGAAACCAAGTGAAAAATCTTTTGAATTAATTTCGATTATTGAACAACAACCAGAAAATATGAAATGAAATGAAAAAACAGTAATAGTATATATGTTCTACAAACGGAAATGTCAATGGCATATCATAAAAAAATTATGGAATTGAAATTTATCAATAGTAATCACAGTAAAAAATTATTGCAGTAAATCTACTAATTTATAGGAATTTCAAATAAATGGTTCATTAGATTTAACAATCAGGGATAAATGTATAATAATACGAAAATAGGCCTGTCAAAATCTTCTTTTTTTTTTTTTTGGTAATTTTTTTAATTCTTCTTGTTTTGAACTGTATACACTTTACACTAAATTGATTCTACTATAAGATAACGAAAACTCGAATAAATACATCGTAGTTTTCAAAACTATTTAAACGCGTCATCGATTATATTATATAGAAAAAGTGAATAACCAACAAGAAATAGAAATAACAGAAATATACATAATTTAAAACACTTAGAAAAAAGAAAACGTATAAAAGACAAATTACATTTAACATAGAATAACGAATAAAATGTAACGTTAAATTTACAACTAACGACAATGTGCCAATAATTATACGGTAAAAAAGAAATATGTAAAACCTTCATCTTTTATATAAACTACAATAGTTCAAATGTATTCGACAAATGCTTGTAAAATAAGTTGATCATTGAACGAATAATATAGAACAGAATTAAATAATGATAATGTATCAACATATATGTACAACACGAAGAAAATATATGATTATTGTTTATTTTTACATCATTTCAGTAGAAGAAAGAATATGCACTTGAAATAGAGTAGAATATCTTTACAAACCAAATTTAAGTTTGTGTTTAGTTAAATAGGGACTAAAAATCTAGCTAAATAATTAAATGAAATGTATGTAAATGATATAATTCATGAATATTGTTAATACATACTGTCCGTAGTCTTTTACTATAAACAGTACGTACATATTTGGATATATGCAATTATCAGCTAAAAATGAATGCAAACATGAAAAATTGAGTTGTCCATCTTGACAATCATTACTGAGTAAAGAAATCAGATTATCTGTTAAATCTGTTACTCATTAGAATTGAATACTGTGTTGAATAATAAAGAAAGTAAGAGTTGGTATTAGATATACTTTTGTAGCAATCATATTTCAATTCTATGAGTTAACTCATAGAATTTAAATTGAGATTTAACAACGTATCAGCTAAATACTAAAATGATCCCTATCTCATTACCGATATCATTCGAAGTTGTTCCTGATAATAATCAACATATGTTAGACACCAGGATATATAAGAATAGATATATGAAATATCTTCAATTATTTACATGAATTTGTTAACTCTATTTAAAAGCAAAAGGGTCACTATTCTATGTCCATATCTATGGGGAAATCTTAACAGTATTGATGGCGTGTACACCCGTCAATATTGTGAAACAAAATGTAGACATACGTGAACATTGTGAAGTGGTGTGCGAAAACTTGGGGTAAAAAATGACATCTGTGAATACTCACAGGTGAACATGAACTGTTCAAGAAACTTTTTCTCTTCCTAGTTTTGCATGTGATCGCGAAGTGAAAGTCGCAAAATGGTTTTTGAATACACATGAAAAGAAAATTCGTGCTTGTGAACACGTTTGAAATTATACTGAGTTCACGCGCGATAAAATGCGTTTTTGTGTTCTCTAGTACAAAAGACGATTTTATCAAAATTTATTATAAAAAGGCAGACTTTGACCATTTTTGCCTTCGTGTAGCAAAAGAAATGAAGCTGGTGAACTTTTCTGTTTGAATGTGATAGAAGACTTATTCTGCTTTAGGGTAAAACAAACTGGATCATAAAATTTTGGATTTTGACTGAGTTATACAATTTTTCCGAACTGTTCCAAAACTACAGTTTGATAAAATTCTAATCTGGTTGAGGTGTTTTCCAATGACATAATTCCCACTGATTCATTTTTCCAAAAACAGCTCTCAGCTTCTATTGTTTGAAGCATTCGTTGTACTCAATCTATTGAACGTTTGCTATGTGTTATCTTGTTTATTTTCTTTTTTGTGTGATCTGAATCTAAAGGTAGGCACTATATAACTCTCTATTCTGGTGTATAGCAAGTATACAAAACACTGTAACAACCCGGTTTTCACACATATGACGTCCCCTATGCATACAAAGATCGACGAACGAAATGTTTATTAGACCATCTGATTACAGGCTGCTAAGAGAGAACGATCTGAAGCAATACTGATTGATTGTAATGGATATTCATCCACATTCTCATTAGAATGAAATAAAGAAATAATATAAACAAAATTACCATTTCCAATGAACAAAAATTTTTTGATAAATTCCATAATCTAATATTGTCTTCATGATCTGTGGAGTATAATTCAGCCTTAATAGAAACAAATGAAGATAGAACAAGACACTGAAATACTTGATTCGAATGTATAATCGCTGAATTGATAGGACCGCCCTTCTTCATATTACATGTTCTTTGGCATTTTGTTGTTCTTTAAGAAGTACTGAAAGAGTCAGGATGATGTATTAAAACGTCATATCCCATATTTTTACAGTTCCATTTTCACTACCAGAAAACATCCGTCTAGAGTCTCTTTGAAATCCAATATTGATCACATTCGACAGATGGCCTTCAAAAAGGTTCATTGGATCGGATTTGGAACTAGAAATATTATATAATCTAACAGATGGATTTCCTAATACAAATAGTATACTCGACAAACTTTCATCAACTTTTACATGATAAACTTTCGAAATAGGCAATTCTAGTGAATCTTTTGTCTCCAGTTGGAATTTTAGTCCGGATCATTGAAAAATGTGACTCGAACTCGCCCTTCTGTTGGTCTACACGGTTAAAAATAAAAAGATTATTCAAAAAATATGGAGATCAATTATTTCTGTTTTATCAGTTACTAGTTGATACATATGTTAATAGAGCAATAGTATGATCAAAGTCATTACTGTTACTGTACAAATTAAAAAACATGAAAAAATTAGGATAATTGTTCTATTAATTAAGATGAGAATATAAACTAATGCTGAAAATTTTTATATTAATTTCTTTTAATTAAATTTATTGTCCTCTCTACATCGAAAAAGATTTTTTAACACGTATTACGTTTTTTAAGCCTGTTAATCGATAAATAACTCATTTATCAGAATTACTATTTTCATTATAATAATTTCACTAAAAATAATCTTTTTTCTCTAAATAAGATTGAAGCATAATTTCCACTAATATTTTTCCTTATTCTACAGATCAATCCGTTATTGTACATTTTTAATCATTTCTTTAAATTTTTGATTATCAATATGAACATGTTTTTCTTTTTAATCAATCATAATAGAACATAAAAAATCTTGCCTATTCGTATAACAATTTCAAAAGTAAAATCTATAAGTTCTCGCTCTATGCTAAAAAAATATTGGATTTTAACGGAGACAAAATAAAGTTTACTTGTGTTCATCTTGTTTTTTTTTGTTTTTAATTAAAAATAAATTATCGAGTAAGAAAATAGAAATAAATAGTTTTGATTATAAATACAAAATCTATACAAAGTACCCATAAACAAACTGTTATATACTGTTTTCTCAAAAAGAAAAACCGGTTTTATTACGGATGCGTAGATGAATAAGCAAAATACTGTAAAAGTTTAAGAAAAAATGAAACGAAAAAAAACATTGCAACTGAGATTGAAATCCAAAAAAAATAGAAAAACATATTAATATTTTTGGTCAGATTGTCGACGATTTTTATAAAATGTTATAGCAGTAGGTGAAGGTTGTTGGGTAGATACAGATTGAGCACGATGATTTTGTAAATTAATAAAAGCTGGATGGTGAATAGCTGTGGCCGGTGGTTGAGAAGATTGATGTAATGGATATGAATGATGATAAGAATTAATGTATTGATTGTGTACATGCGGATATGTATGAGCTTGTGATTGATGAGATGTTGGTGAAACAACATAAGGTGTTTTAGTGGTCGTCGTTGGTGAAGGTGGTGAGGGTGAACGTCGAGAAAAAAATAGAGTATCATCAGTTGTCGAATTTGACGGTATAATAACTGAAGATGAAACTGTTGCTTTTGCTGCTGGATTTAGCGGTGGACCACTATAGACAGATATGTACAGCGGTGAGAAATGTTTATTTTTCAGATTTGTACGTATTGATGATGAAGATGATGGAGTAGAGGACATTTTACGCATAGGTGGCTGTATTGGTAATAGATTTGGTGGAATGTATGGCGCATTCGTCCACAAAGGAGAATTTGGCTCTGATGAACCACAACTGTTATTACTTAAACTAGCAGCTGAATAAAAATATAGTTCATCGGGTGATGATGCATAAATATTATTATTATCAATATTTGATGATGAAGAGGAAACATTGGATATTTGTCCTGGGTGATTGAACATGAAGCCTCCAGAAGATTGTAATATTTTATTATCCTTCCAGGATGGTGAGGTTTCAGTAGTGGATTCGCCAAGATGCTAAATAAAGACAAATACACATATTTGAAGCACTATCAATAGAACGAATGAATTTGTTACCTCTTGGGAACGACTTATGTCGAATAAACTTTGATGTTGTTGATCTGTAGAAGAATCGGAATCCGATAAACGTGGTGCTGCATTTAACGGTATAATATCATCGAAATCACTTGGCGAATCGCTACTACGTTTTGATTTACTTCGATCAGGTGGTGTGATCTGACCTGCAAACGATATAACCGATGCAGCTGAGGATGAACGATTCTGTCGACTTAATAAGGACTTCACAGCATCATTGTCGTCAAGACCATCATCGCTGACTCTCTAAAAAAGAAATATTTTCATCTATAAACATTTATTTAAGAACATGGAAAAAACTTTCATTTACTTTATCTCTCGAGTGTTCGGTATCTGATAAACTATTATTTCTTTCGGATTGTTTTGTGTTTGAAGAAGTCGGTATTTTTGTCCAATTAAACTTTGGTGAATCACGTACGGATGTTGAATCTGACTCATTTTCACTATCACCACTGATTTGGCCGTGAATTATAGTATTATTACCAGCACTCGTTGGTGTTAATAATGGAGAACCTTCTCGTGATTGCGATGCAGAATTTAATGGTGAAGATTGAATAAATCCTTTATTAAAACCGCCAATTTTTGTATCATCTATATTAAAATTAATTGCTGCAAGACCCATTTTATTCATCCATTTTGCCATTTCATCACGTGAAGAACAATAAAAATATTCTTTATATTTGTTTTCATCGGTAATTCGAAATGCACTTAAAGAAGAAAAACTCATCTCATATATAGAGTAATGAATAGAGCTAAAACGTCTATATACTATTTCTTTTTTTCTGGAGCTGGAGAGACATTTTTTCCCTCTAATTTGATTTCCATATCTTGATTGTTGTCCTATTTAAAAATAAAACAATTAAATTATTTCTCTATGTTGAAAACTACACGAAACCTTTTGATAGTTTACAATTTCTCAAAGTTTTACACAAATTTTCTGTTTTGCTTAATCGAATATTCGCTTTCTTCCATGGATAGAGGATGGTTTCTGCAAGAAAATAGCCTTATATATTTTTGAGAAGATAAGGACTAGAACTGGTCGAAAAACGGTTAGTTACTATTTTACAGGGATGGGCGAGTCCGAGTCAAAACTTGGACTCGAGTCGACTCGAGTCGTATTTTGTTCAAGACTCGGACTCGACTCAGACCCGAAAACTGAGCAACATTGACTCGCCTGTGTGACTTGAGTCATTCATCTAAAAAGATTTTCATTTGCTCTTATAAAAAATTTACAATTTGTAAGATTAAATTATCACTTCTTAATAACCTTTATCCTAATGCATTAGAACAATTTTTTCAACAGATTTTCTGCCTATGTATTCATATGGTCGTGAACATCAAAATAAACAGAAAACGAAATACTCAAAAAAATAATTTGACTCGACTCGGAAACACCGGTGACTCGATTCCACTCGACTAGAAATTATTTCAAAATGACTTGAACTCGACTCGAAAAATGGCTTGACTAGCCCATCCCTGCTATTTTATACGTGAAAAAGTATATTTTAATTAATTTCTCGATAATAATATGTTTTTCTCTGTGTAAACCATTCTTAATGCGTTGATAGAACTGTATACATTTTACTATATTCAATTAGAATGACAAGCATGGGATGCAAATAGTTATAGATAATATTTAACGAATAATTCTATGAATATATTGTTTTAAAAAGTGTATTATAGATCAGTTAAAGCGCGTTCAATTGCGCATTTTTTCATGTATAAGATTCTACTAACAACATTGAACTCGTAGAGAAAAATGAATAAGTATGATCGAATCGGCTTTTTGAACCGATGCTCAGAGACGATTAAAAATTTCCAGATGTGACAGTCCACAACTTTTGAAACGCAGAGATATTAAAAACTAAAACTAATTAATAATTTCTCAATCAGTTCCAGTCCTTATCTTCTGAAAAATATATAGGGTCATTTTCTTGTAAAAACTATCCTCCATTCTGTTCTTCCTGTCCGGTAATATAGAAACTATTCGCAAATCACTCGGTCATGCTGTGGAACTAGTAATGTTTTAGGACGAATACGAGTATGAGTATAAAAGAAATTTTACTCGAGTATCACAGATATTTCAAAGAAAACGAAAACGCTTAAAGCAACGAAGAGATTTAAGAGATTTGAACAATTGTTTCTAACTCTATTTTTCCTTTGTACCATCAATTTATAAAAGAAATTCTATATCATTTGAGAAATGTATTAGGAACTTCATCAAATTCAAAAGAATCCAAGTACTCGAGCACTTGAAAAGTAATCACTAAAAAAAGGTCTCAAGTACGAGTATGGCAAGCCCTGTACTCGATTACGAGTAATATTCGTACTCGCTCATCTCTAATACCAACGACTCATAACAAAATTTTACGCAGGGAATGATCATTGTAGCCTAAGTACTTTGCAACCGAAGAAGGTTGATTAAAACATACAATGAAAACTTTTATTAACTTACGTCTTTTGATTTATAAATAAATAATATGCCACCTTTCAATACACACCAATAAAGTCGCCATTGTAATAATGATAATGTTCCTTTCGGTAAATAACGATACAAAAAGCCTTCACAATCACCTTTTCCTAAATCTTTACACGATATTTTACGATACGATGCTAAAATACAATAAAAACAAGAAATATATCATTCTGTATAAATTTGAGTTATCCTAAAGCAATTTGAAAAACAAAAATAAAAAAACATCCCATAGTGCACGATACAGCTAATTACCCAAAAGAAATAATAAAAAAATGACTTAGGCTACAGGCATTTTTTGTATGCCCCTCATTACCTGTTTCTCTTAGTCTACCAATCAAACGGCGGCCAGAACGCCGCTAGAGCAAAAGATCAGCAAAATACAAGATAAAACAGACTTTTATATTAAAACTACATTACAGAGCCAAATACTTACGCATACGTTTTGGACGACGACGTTCAAATGAATTCTGAAAAGAAAAAGCATGTTGATCATATTTTTAATAAGGTTTCTAGTAACATACTTTACGACTTTCGCTATGAATGAGAGGAGGCTTATTAGCCACAATTCCATTGTTCAAAATAGTGCCATTTTCAAGTTTTAACTCATTTCTGAACCTAATGACGCGAAATATGAGAATATACTAGAGATATCTTCTATTTTCCACAAAACAATACATACGTTTTGGTGTGCTCCTCGCTATTTTGCTGCTTGCCTCGAACTTTTCCTGGTTGCTCATTCTAAAACAAAAAGAATAGAAATAAGATTAATACTATTCGAATTTCTGTAGTGATTTTGCTTGCTTTGAATATATTTGATAGTGAAGATCTTGATAAACTATGTTGACTATTATTTGCTGTATTTGTTGATGGTAAATTTGTTTGGCTAATACTTTTATTAACGACTCCATGCTTCTGTAGAGATTTGGGATTTTCATTCGTTTTGTTTTCTTGTAAAGATGATGTGGATGGTGATGGAGGAATTCTAACTAATGAGTTCTCATTTATGTCATGTTTATAAGTAGAATCAATGCGTTTGACATTAACTAACTGAGGATGATCTTTTGAATAATCATCCATTCCTGGCAAAACATTTTTAGTATCTTGTTTTGGACGAAATAATGTTGAAATATAACTTTCTAAACCCTGGAATAAGTATGATATAAAATATACATGTCATGTTATAGACAAATTAAACTATCGGGAAAGAGAAATATTTCTTTGATGACATTGTATAAATTTGAAAAATGACAATATTATGTATTATACATCGTCATATAAGAAAATCAAAATTTGTTCAAGTATGGATATAAAAGTGCGTCACTAAACATACTGATGGTTTGTATATCCCAGACTATCAAGTGCTATATTATGAGCAACTTAATATGTTTTCAATCTTTTTTCTGTAGAAAAAATATGTACACTAACCGTTTTTCTTTGACTTTTCGGCGTTGAATTTGGCGATGAATTACTTCCAGAGTGCGGTTGAGATTCTACTTTTTTTCTCTGCAAATTCAACGGTGATTTAGAACCATTGATAGTGGTAGATATAGCTGATGATGAAGATATAGAAGGTTCAATTCTTTCAACACCATTTGTTTCTGTTAAATCTGGCAACGATAAATGTGCATCTCGTTTACATTGAGACGTTCGTTTACTTTGATAAAGTGTTTCATCATCACTTTCAACTTCAATCTCGCTGAAAAAAAGAGAATAATTATAAAATGGAAAAAGATATAAAAATTTTACGGTAGACAATGCAATATGACAAGAAAAGAGACTGACTCTTATTCTGAAGCATCAGAGATGGGTGAGTACACGGATTTCTGAGTACGAGTATTTTCTGAAGTCTTTTTTTCTCCTGAAGAAGTCGGTAAATCCGAAAAAATTTCCGAATAAATCAATTTTTTGATACGCAAATAGTAAAAAAAAGATCACCAGTTTTTCGGGAAGTACTCGAGTATCGAGGAATTTTGTACTCGTACTCACCCATCTCTGTGAAGCATAATTTACAATATCTAGAAACAACTATTCGCTTTATTTGCTCTCATCGAACAGTATCGAATTTAAGAAAAAAACTATACAAATACACATATTACATGGCGATTCATATGCTAGGAACGAAACAACATAGTTATTGTTACCTGTTCTTCCTCATCACTGCAATATAGATGAGAAAATTTTTATAAATTATTCAGATCTTCAAATTAAACTAAGAAAACTTTATACCCTTCTTGTTCAAGTAACATTGTACGTTGATCTTGTTCTTGTTGTTTTAATTTTTCTAAAACACCACGAGCACGTGTTTTTCTCGGCCCTGGAGGCCACTCAGCCATGCGTTTCGCATAAACTTCATCATCATTATGTCTGGGCATCTTTTTAACTAATAAGCATATTTCATTTGTTTGAGATTGTAAAAGTTCGAGAAAATGTTCAGCATCCCATCCAAGCTATAAGAAAAAAATTAGAAAGGAATCAAAATCGTTTATAGATACAAAAAAGGGTTCTTTTTACTTACAACAACTTGATTATTAATTTCAATTATTTCATCGCCAATGTTAATGGCATTAAAACCAGTACCCATATATCCCATCGACTAAAATGAAAAAATACAAATTTTTCGTAAGAGACGAAATGTATTTTACTAATTAATAATCATAAATAGAAAAGAATAATAATGAGTAGATATGTATTCTATTTACTTCTGTTTGTATACTTGATATTACATGCGTATAGTCAGGCATCGTCGCATATTCAATATTCTAAATGAAACAAAAAAAAAACATAAATATTAAAGTATTATTTGATAACATTTTCTTTTTTTTTACCATATCATCTTTAATTGGTCTTCTCAAATTAACACGTGTTAAATAACAATCAGACGAAATTAACGAATCTTTGTTCTGGCGAATTCGCGCGATGACACAAATTCTTAACTCATCAATCTACACAAAGATTAAACACAAATGTTCGTTAGTATAACGCTTGAACATACACAATAGTCACCTCAGAAATAAGTTTTGTTTTAGACATATTGATTGTATCAATTGTTCGCAAATTACGTAATAGAAGACGTATTTGAACAAGTGATTTGATGATTTTACGACGCAATTCAATATATTCAGAACTCTCAATAAATGGCAATCTAAGTCACAAAAAGTCTGTTCATAGCTTTTGTTTTAAAGAATAGAGAGTGAGAATATTAACCTTCCTAACCAATGGCATGCTTTGATAATAGCATCTGACAATGAACTGATTGCAGCATAAAATTCTGGCGATTGCATAACAATACTATTGTTGTTGTTGTTGTTGTTGTTGTTATTATTGTTATTAGTCGACGGTGGTGACATATCGTTGTATCTTTTCAACATATTGAAACATATTGTGGCAGAGCTATGAATGCGCATGAATAATAGGGCTAATGTTTCACTACCCAAACGATTAGCCTAGAGAAAAAAGAATTAAAGCTAATATTAACGTATACTGGATCAAAACAGAAATTAAACAAACCAATGTTGTCAATAAATCAATTGATTGTAATAAAATCATTTGTTGATCAATCTGATTAATACCTATTCTTATGAGATCATCACGCGTGAGTACCGTCAATGCTTGTCCGTCAATTTTATTTTCAATGAATATTTGATCGGTACCACGATTAACACCGGCCAAACCTTAAATACAAACAAATCATTAATTTCTGAATATTACTACAAAGTTATAAACTAACCGGCAATCCATTTAGCCACCTCATTTCGCTCCCAACGATTAACCATCGTTGAACGTTCACGAGTAAGCTTGATTGATCCATGATTATAATGAACAGACTGCATCCTTATATGACAAAGAGAACAAAACTATTTCATATCTAAAATAATAAAGATTATCAAAAGAAAGACAACTAAAAACGTTGCGAGGATAAATCTAAAATAATTTAATCTCGAACAAAAAAATATATCTTAACAATTGACAGATGCTAGATTCATCTATTCAAAACGAAATGACTTTTGAAAGACTGTTAGACTATTTCAAACACGCTAAAATTACTATAAGACTGATAGATTAACCTTCAGATAAACATATCACCAATAAAAAAAAATTAAAGTTTGTTTAGAGTTAAAGAAAAGTGCTTTTTCGTCTTCAGCACACTTGATAACCTCGAAAATTTTCTAGTTTTAGCGAGGGGTACCGTCAAAAAGTTAAGAAAAATTTTCAAACAAATTGACGCAGAAAAATCCTCATGATAAAATTAAACAATTATAAAAATTTTTCTTAACTTTTTGGCGGTACCCCTCGCTAAGAATAGAAAATTTTCCAGGTTATCAAGCGTGCTGAATACGAAAAAGCACTTTGCTTTAACTCTAAATGAACTTTAATTTTTTGCCGGTGATATGTCTGTTGGGATAGAAGGATCATAAAAAGATTTTCTCTAGCAACTGAATGCTCAGTTGAAATCTTTTCATCTCAAACATCTAATAGACAGTTAGTATATGGAGATGCGAACGACACTTAGATTTCAGAGTTTCTAATATTAGATTATAGTTGCGATTTATAACCTTCTTAAAAACCGAGATACATGTACATATAGAATTTAACAGTTCATGAGCTATTGTTCCACTCTTCTTCTGAGATTTTCCTGTTTAGAAGATCTAACACCTATATGTAACTACTCGAAAATTAAGATAGTCCATGAAACATGGTAATAGCCAAATAACCAATAAATAGCCACAAAACTGCATAATATAGTAAGAAGTTTCTCAGATACCACTAATGGTGCCTTACAGCCAATCACAGCCACAAATAGTATGTTCATTTAAATGTGGGTCAGGGCGCACTACCTTAAAAGCTTGACAAAATACTAACGGTTCAAGCCTAACTTTCATGCATAACAGGCCGTGACCTCCAACGTCAAATTTAATGAAGAACCATTTCGTCGACTTTATTTATGAATCAAACGTTATGATAACTGCGTGATCGACGACTGGCATAAATACTCTCTCTTTTTATATAGTTCAAGCATCGAGGGAGAGTAGAATCATAACGTTGGCGTCGCCATTGATAAAAAGCTTGGACTAGATATGTTTTGATATGTTGCTAGCGAGTCTCATTTGTTGAACGATAAACATTTTTTTAAGATGGCTGAAAACATGATATATTTCGAATTTAATTTGTATAACATTTTGTTTATGATTTTGCCTTAAAGATCTTTAACTAATTAAGATATTTTTAATTAAATAGTATGTTTGTTTTTGTTGGCAGAAAATTGCTATTGGGACGAGAACGCCAAGGGCAAAAGCATAGACATGGGCAAAAAGAAGGTAGCCTGGAGATCTCTAAATTGCCCTCAATTTATACTGTAATCGATTAGTAACGTGTCCGAATGACAATAGAGTATTAAGCAAATATTATTAATATTTACTGATACACAAAGGTATTCCATACTACATTGGCTAATTTCGTAGTTAACGTATCCTGACAAGCTAAAAACGCAGTAACAAGATATCGTCAAGATCTAACATTTTATCCCTAAGAAATTGTTAAAATATCATAGTATCATGTTTTGTTTCAATGTTGAGTGATTTCATTGAATTCAATTTAGTACTTTTTTGACCTATCTTAATAGCTAAATTTCTCAATTATGTTCGGATTTACGTGAAGAGAAACATCCGATAATATGTTTAAACAATAATTATGTTTCGGACTCGAAAACATGATAAACATCTGTCCTAAGCATGAATCCATCAAAGTACGCATCTCTGCAAAGCTTGCATGAAAAATAGATGAATATCAGTAAGTGTCATTGTTTTTATCCTTTCTGTGCATGTACATCATTACAACGTTAAAAATCTGTGTTCCATCCAGGACAACATAATTTTCCAATAAAACATTTTCAAAAATACGTATTTTGACTATTCCTTCTACTGAGTGGTCCATTTCAATAGCGAGTGAGCACGGATCAACAATGTGCTGTATATTTTTTCATATGTTTTACACAACTACAACTGAGTCATTAGATGTATTAAACAAAATGAACAACTGAAACATCGACATTGACGTTGTTTTAATTTACAAGTTCAATGTATAATCTATACTATAATATAAAGTGTTTGTTTGTCTCTTTGATTGTTATGCTATATAAACCCACATGCTTGATCCCAGAGCAACCAAATTTTGCATGGGATCCACATTCATCAAGACTATGTGCAACCCCAAAATCTCCACCCACAGAGATAACTCGGGCAACGCCGGGTAAATTTTCTAGCGATCTATAAATATGCTTTGATACTGAATTTGCAGATAGATATGCTTCAAAACAATATTTTGACTATATGACGTTTTCTTCCAATTTCGTCTCTGCTGTTGTGTTAAATGAATTGTCACACTAGGTCTAACGTAGTTAGGTGTACCATATCAGACATGCTCTGAGCATTGCGATGAGACAGTAGTCTCGATTTGTTTGCTATCTTTTTTTCTTCAATAAAGTTTATGAAAAATTTTGAAACTGCCACTTAGTTACACAACTTATTCTCATTAAATACATATCTGCTCAGAAACTGAAGCGTCAGAACATTAAACATCGTAGCACTTCTGAAATTCGAGCACAAAATTGCTCTTCTCTCCGCCCAACATTGGCAGGCCCTTTTTCTCGCAATATAATGAGTTCAAGAAAAGGCAGTGGATAACTGCGTAAAAAATGGTCACGTGCAACAGTAAGTCAGGAGCTAACGTTAGTCACGTGTTAAAGACTTCTTTAGTTTGGGGTATCCGACAGGTTATAAGCCCCTATGGATTGATACTTGTTTTTTTTCCATTTCTTTCTGTTCTAGCCTTGGAATGGGAAAAAACAAGATGTCTCTTTTATGATGCCGTAGATATACAGCAGTAAACGTACTCTAGTTGGCATTAAATCAACGAACCGTCGCATAAACGACAGCAGGTTCTTTTGTGTGTTTATCACTTTGTACATTTCTTTATGATGCGGTGAAGACATTATATGAATCATTATGTTTTGATGAGATGGTCCATAAAAATTAGAATGTTGATATCTCACGATAATGGGAAAAATCATTATCTAGACCCAAATTCTTTAATATCTTGACCTACTCCATATTTCTTTTTCAGAATAAAAAAACTAACAAATTAAATGGGTTGAGCTATAACTTAGTTTAAAATTTCTTTGTATTGTGGATTACTTTGTTAGTTTGATTACTTTCATTGATGACATAAGATCAATAGCATCTATGTAAACAGTTCTATTTTCGATAGTAATGTTTCCTTATGTACAGGCCCGAAAATTATTTTATATGTGTGATGTAAACACATGATATGAGTAAAATTTTCTATTTTTGACAATCTCTTTTTCATTTGTTCCCTGTCACTTGTCAATTTTGCTAAAGATAAGCTGCGTGTTTCAAAAAACGTGTTTTATCATCACTTTCAGAGTTATCTGAGATGAAATAACAATGATGTAGATGAGATTATAGGATTATAGATATAGATTAAAATCGATCCATATATTTTCTCGTTTTTCTTTAAATATCTATTTATATTGGATATTTATCCTATATAGGTAAATCCAACTTTTAAATGTTTATTTACCACAATCCATCGTATAAACGTCTATGAAGATTCTATAACAATTTTTTCCCTAGCTTAATCTGAACAAATAGCATCTGACTACAATTTTGAAGGTTTTTCAAGTAATATTTTTTATACAAAAAAGAAAACTGTCGTTCAACTCTACAAGCAAGTGGTTGTCTTAAAAGGATGGAACGTTTTCATAAAACTTTTCATATTTTGAAAAATGAAAGTTGATATAAAGTTCTTTTTTGTTTTTAAGTAAGCTCAAGATAATATTTCACAAGAATATTCGAATTTGAAGTGGGTGACGAAGAGAAGTTGCAGATTGTTAACAAGTGTATAACGTGTACAAGTTGGATCTAATTCTGAGTTTACGAAAAAAAACATGAATAAATAGTGATCTATAAGTACATGAAGAATAAAAGATACTGATAGTCAACAAATGTTTCCAACAGTGTTATTTTTATCTTGGACAGTCAAAACTAAAAACACATGCATGTGCATATATAGTGTAATATGCATTTCTCCTATTTTTTTAATTTTCTATGTATAAACGCGAAACAGATCTATTTATAATGATTCTATTTCTATGTAGTTGTGTACGTTTGTTATATATTCTTAATCGCGTAAATTTCAACTTTTTGAGAATAAAGCAATTAAACTATTTTCTGTGCTATATACAATAACACAAACCATCGAATCGAATAAGATAGATTTCAAAGGGAGAAGAATTTCTAAAAGTGTACAACTCGTCTAACTGATGTAATACTTGAAATAGTCTTATGCGAAAAGACATAAAAGAAAGAACGACTTTTACATTTTAACATTGATATAAAGTCATTCTAGACTAGTCTATTTATGTTGTCGCGAAGAATGTATTGAAATTTTCTCATAGATTGGATTACTTCAATAAAGGTTTTTTCTTGACTTATGTTTAGTACTAAACATCCAAATTTGTTTCAGATATAGAGTTGAAACTGGTAAACCTAAATAAATTTTGTCTTTCACATTTTAGATAATTAGATAGAATATCATCATTTTTACCATGGCTTTTCCACGAGTTTTTCCATTTATTGGTGCAATCGTTGGTGAGTTAAGTCTTTTTTATACAATTGCACTAGATAATCCTAATTGTATTATGTTTGAATTTTTTAGCTATTGCAGCTGTTGGTCTTACGATTATTGGTGTCTCAACAGATTATTGGTTTTCAACGACAATTTTTCATTCTGGTAAATGAGTTTATTTTCTCCTCACAAAAGCTTGTTCTTGATCTGAGTTCTTTTAGGATTATGGAGACACTGCACCAGCGATACCAATACTATTTGTAGTGAATTAAAAGCGCCACAATCGTCGGAAATGGCAATCAGTGCTTTAGTTGCAATGGGTAAATGCTGTTGTTTGTTGCTAAAGGAGGCACTTTACTGTTACTATTTTACTACTGTACCGAGTAACAATAATGGTTATTATGATACCCTCCCGCTACCACTAACGAGTAACGATTTTTACTTTAATCCGTTATCGTTATTGTTAACAGTAGAGTGCCACTCCTACTCGGCGTATTTTCTAATTTTTGTTGTTGTTTATTACAGCTGTTGCTGCCTTATTAGCAATTATCTCAGGAGTTTTATACAATAAAACCGATGGTAGCAATAATGTTGCTCGTTTATGTGGCTCATTGTCAGTTATTCTTCTCTTCTCAAGTGGTATTTTGATTGCAGCAAGTTTAATGAGATATTTTTCAGTCCATGTGGAAACTGGTTATTCATTTACATTAATGACAATTGCACAATTTTTATCGTTCATGGCTGCTATATTGATTGCACATTGGATGGTAAGCTAAATTCGATGCATTTGTAAGAACGATGTCTTAATCATATTACTTTTATTTAGGGACATGCTTATACCCATGTTTTGTAAACAGCCAGACAAGTCTATGACAGTTGTACAACTTTATCGAACATTAATTTTCGTATTTATCATACATCTAGTCTATTCAACATAGGTTTTTCTTTTCTTTTCTTCTCTTATTTTAAACAAAAGAATGTTTTGCTTCTTTCAATTTATCGTCGCTTGTTAATTAAACAACTAAGAAAGCGTTTTTTTTAAATTTTATTGAATCTCATTTCACGTTTAAAGTTTTTCCTTTTTTTGCTTTTTATTATAAAACTGTGATCATGTAATAAAACGAAAAACACTACATAGATACATCTTTTAGAGTTAAGTCATACCTAAGACTGGTATTAGACAGTACTATAACATTTTAGGTTTGATCAATGACATTATGATATGCTAACAGCGATTGTTTTTGTATTTTAAGTGATTTTTCATAGTTTCACAAAGTTTCAGTATATTTTGATTTATCATGGTGAATAAAACAGATCTATAGACAGGTTTCAATTAGATATGAGCGGGACCGTCCCGATCTCGGTTTCAGTTCTAGTCCCGACGCGATCAGAAAAGTTTTTTTACCGGGACCGAAACTACAAACTTATTTTCGGGACATTAGAACATTTCTTTTGACAGTCGCATAAAATTAGCTAAAACTTGACCTGTTTTAGAGCATTCGCTCTCCGAGAGCATCAGCAAAAGCTCGCAAAAGAAAAAATTTCTTATATGTAATCATCCACACATTGAAGTTTATAAAAAACACTATATTATTAAAAACTGATATAGACAGGTTTATGCAAGATCA
This sequence comes from Didymodactylos carnosus, assembly GCA_905250885.1. Classification (NCBI taxonomy): domain Eukaryota; kingdom Metazoa; phylum Rotifera; class Eurotatoria; order Philodinida; family Philodinidae; genus Didymodactylos; species Didymodactylos carnosus. The sequence goes on from CAJNOQ010000259.1 coordinate 45,530, forward strand.
AGACGAGCATATGGAATTATTTTCCTGTTTTGCAGGGTTTCAGCATGGTTTTAACGGAGAAATCTAACTTGCTGTATAAGTTAAATCAACATCATCGTATAATATCGTTGTCTCACGTTAATCATGAGAATCAACTGTTTTTAAGCGCAGACTAAAGCTCTAGATTAATTCAGACTTGGCAGGTTGTCATTTTCTTTGTTATAAAATAAAACATTATCAATCCGTTAGGAGATACTACCGCTATTAGAATTACAAGGACTTGAAGATTATCGCCCCTATCACAAGAATCTAGCTTATAATAGCGCATCAGAATATTTGGATCATGATCGTTTAATTCATTTAACAATTGTTGATATGTTTTAGCTCTATTAGATTCGTACAGAACAATTTTTTAAATAAAATAGTTTCCTCTTCTATATCATTAGTTAACGGTTTTATTCAAATTATAAAATCAGTAATTGAACGACTTGATGTAACTCTCAGATCTCAAGATTACGACAGCATTTCTTAGATCTGCCAACTGTTGAGAAATTCATTCTCTCAGCATTCTTGACAAGAAATTTCTAGGAAAATGCAGTTTAACCTCTTCAGAAAAGTGGTTCTGCCAACGACGGATTATAAAACTATATGTAGAATTGATAATTAATTTCAAAAAATATATTTCCATCAAAAACGATTCCAATGAGCTTGGGGATATGATCATGGCGATACATTCTAGAGACGAGAAAAGAAGAGCTCAGTATCAAAAGGATTTCCATCTATCGGATCTGACCACTAGAGTCCTGTCGGACAGTCCCGAATCCTGTCCTGCGGAACAGACAAAATAATTTTACTGGCTTGGGCTCACGGGCTCAGAGCAAGAAAAAAAATTCACGGGGTCGAGATAAGTCGCAGAAAAATGTTGTCCCGTAAGTTTGTCTTTTAATTATAATTATGCTGCAACTTCAAATGTTTAAGTCTTGTAATACTATCAAATCAAAACCGTAATTTCATAATAACTAATAAAAATTAACCTGAAGAGGTGAAATAGTCTGGATTTAAATTATAGAATCTAAAACTTGATTTACAGTTCTTTCCTTTCGATTCTGAGGTGGTGAGTGGATGTAAAACATTCTTTTATACAGTAACTTTTAAGTTTAGAATCAAATAAATTAGACTTAAATTTTGTCATGCGGATTTTGCAAAAATATGTTTGAGATTTTAAGCGTCTCTTAATAGTTACGGTTTATATCAACAAAAAATTTTTCAGAAACTTATGAGACGGCGTGATCATGAAAAATTCGCATTCGGAGCGAATTGAATTATTCTTTACTAACCCAGTATGCAACGTGTCTTCATACTGGCTATAGACTTACAATGTTTATCTTTTCTCTCACTAGTTCAGATCACCATCCAGGTCAGATAACGGTCGGTTGCGAATTCTCTCTTATTTTCTGACTAGTTCAGGTCACGATATATGTCAGGTAAGGATCGCGACTCACTCTCCTGGCACCCCGTTACACACGTCCACTTCGACACGTCCAAGTATATGTTTAGAAAGATACGGATTCATTGAATAAACTCTTCGAAAATAGCTGACGTAGAAAGCACATCAGAAATACATAAATAAAAAATTCAGGGACTGTTTGAATAAGTTACATCTAAATAAAAATCATAATAAGATATCTGTATAGTGACCTGAACTAGTCAGAAAATAAGAGAGAATTCGCAATCGATCGTTACCTGACCTACATATTGACGTAAACTCGTCAGAAAATAATAAAGAATTCGCAAACGCATCATATACACCAATATGCATTATTACCATTTATTGCATACCGAATGAATTCTCAGCGAATGCGAATTCATTTTTTAGAAGATCAAATTCTTGTTGAATGTGTATTTTCCAAGTTATGGGGACGGGACAAAAAAGCCCGTAAGCTTTTTTCACGAAACAGACGGGTTCGGGACAACATTATTTGCTCACGGGCTCAGGCTTACGGGCTCGAAACAACATAAAAGTTTGTCCCGCAGGAATTTATACAACACATCAATCTTATTTTTCTTATAACAGAAAAGTTACATAAGCAAACTTCTATTGCAGATTCCATACTGGTATTGAAAACTTCCTGTTGATTTATGTGAGAACTTGAATCGATGGGACTAGAAATGCAAAAGCTCAAGTTCGAGTCTTTCGAAAAAATCTTCAGTCCGAGTCCACCGAAAAATTTAAGACCTGTAACCAGTAGAGTCCTGCAGAACAAAGTTTTTTGTTGTCCCAAGCCCCTAAAGTTATTTTTTGTCTGTCCCACGGGACGGGATTCGGAGCTGCTCCGCAGGGCTCTAGTGTTGTACGGCATAGGAGAAAAGAAATATAAATAATGACAGCAAAGAGGCTTAAAAAAATTATCGAACTCGAAATGGACTCGCAACCGCGCCGCTCAGCCCGGTATGTTCCACCGTCTCTTAGATTTCCCAAAGTCAACAAATAACATCCTTGGATTCTCAAAAAATTCGATTTCACTCCTGAATTATGGATAATGAAAGTCTCGCTTGAACTTGTGTTTCAAAGACTTTAGCAGAAGAAGAGAAAGAATATCCCGTCTTGCAGCTACCGTTACCGGTATTTCATGCTGCCGAATAACATAGTCACCCATTTCGTTCCTAGTCATCAGACACAGCTCTAGACAGAAAGCTAGACTGATATAGAGTTCGTTCGCTCACTTGCTTGAGTCGCCCATACACACTCACTAACCACGTACTAGCTATCCGAAAAGCTACGCGAACTAGCCAGAAGAGCTGCATTGTCCGTCATAACGTAGTTAGTATGCTGTCGGACTGGTGATCCGAGACACTAAAACATAAGTAACTCGTCTAAGTTTATTACATAACCTGGCCAAGGTTCGAACACAGCACGCCCGAAGTAAATGACGAACAACATAACCAATAATCCATGATACCTGAAAAGACTTTGGACTATCTAATGATGAAAGGAAATCAGTATGTTTCTATTACAGTTTTTGTGACAATTTTTTCAGTTTAGATGTTCCTTATCTTACCATTATTCATTACATCAAAAATATTTGAAAACAACAACTTTCTATTTCAGAAGATACTCATGAGATATATAAAGCAAAATATAAACGCAAACAACGAATTCTTCCACTAATATATCATACTGGAACAATACTGGTCTATTACTATAGTAATCTTCTTCTCTTAATGTAAGTATACATGAAATGAAACCAATTTAATAAATATTTTAAATATGGACAAATCTGATACGTCAAATAAGTATGTGCATACCTAAACTTTTTATTTTTGTCTATTTTTCTTAAAATCGTACAAAATATGGAACTTTATTTACTTGAATAGTAGTAATACAACAAGAATAGTAATAAATATAAATACAGAACACATTAAAAAAGAATGACAAAGCAACAAATGAGAGAAGAAATGTTTTTGATTATTAAAACTTCACGATGTTCGAATCTGATAATCTCCATTTTGTGTTATATAACGTACCCATGGCAAGGCTTGATAACCACTTTTTTCAATTATTTTCAAATACCGAACCTAAACAGAAGAAAAATATCAAAAACGAAATTTCGAAGAACTAAAGTTCTTTTTTGATGTGTTGACCAAAAATATGATGGTTCAATAACTAGAGAAGAGGGAAGGTCAAAATCTATCGATAAATTCTATCATACATAAATCTGTATATGCAATGTAAAATAAGATAAACTTATCATATTCAATATCAAGAAAAAGTCATTTTTTAATAATTAAAAGAAAGATTTACCTGTATTCCAGAGGTTGTAAAATATGGTATTTCAAATTTGACTTGAATAGGTGGTTTAGCTTCTAATTCTTCACTTAACACACTTGGCAATTTGAAATGAGCACGCATCAAAAATTCTTTACCACCCTAGAAAATGATCAAGCATACAAGTACAATTATAATAAATAAACAACTTATACTTATGAATATCTTTACATATTACTAGACATCTCAGTATTAACATTTTTAAAATATCAGCAATTTTACAGTTTAAAACTTCACAGTTATATTAGTTATATATACCGTTTGTTTTTATACGTTAGAAAAACATAATTCAAATTGTATGGACTAAATAATGTTGATTTTGTTTTTGTCAAAATATTGTTCATTGAAAGAAAAAAAATTTATCTATCTCGATTTTTGGAAGCAAGTAGACTCTTTCACTGAGTTTCAAATTATTTAGCCATGGTGGTTCTTGATCTGTAATTAGTTTATGTATAAAAACTGCTTTCAAATGGCAGAGCAGTTTTTATTTCATTTAGTTTCTAGCTGAATATACGTACTGGAAACGATTTAATGGTCCAAATCATTGAATTTTTTTCTGGAACATATTTGACATTTCCACATGTTGCTTTAAATCGACCAGTATCAGCGTCTGATGGTACGGGAATATAAATTTCAACATTATTCGCTGTGGATCGACGTTTAAATTGAGATTTAGATTTGATCATATACTCGACTCGGGAATGTTCATGTTTTTCAATGACACTTTCTATCCAAATTAATGGTTTTACCTAAATTGTAGAGCAAGAATACCGATTTGATTCCAACAACAATTAAGATATCTCGATTTTGATCTCAAAAATTCTATAGGGCGAAGCTACTTAGATTGAACGATGCTCGCTTTTTTTCACTATCAAACCAGATCACCATATATGCTTAATTACAGCTTGTCACTTGCTTAACAAAATACTGTAAACTATCTTACAATGTTTAAATTCGTTGATCAGTATTTTTTTAACAATTTTTTGATCATTTATAAATAGAGATAATGAATGGACGATCAAAAAAGCAGTCGTCAAGAAAACAGAGTCATTTAGAAAAAAATTCTAAAAAGAAAAAGCTGGCCAACCTGTGTATTTAACCTATATGACATTAATTCAAATTCTCCATCGGGTGGTACAAATGAAATTGTACGATCATTTTCAAAACGAGATAATCGGACACATTGATGAAATTTGACATCTTCTAATTCGACGCCTTTGTTTTTTGTACCTAAAATATATAACAGCAGCGTAGAAATATGATTAAATGAAGATGTTGATGCATACGTCCGGTAGATTCAAATAAAATTTTATCATTTAAGCCCAATCTCAATTCAGGCATTCCGCTTAGATAAACACGCATTTTGATTGAACCATTTATTTCACTTCGTAACACGTTACCATTTGAACTAACCTGAAAAGAAGAAGAAAATTAACTAAACGGACCCCATAATTTGATTTAATGACATATATTGATAAAATTAGAGGAAAACAAACCACCTGTAAAGAAAAACAGATCAAGGATACTTTTTGATGGAAATAATAAAAATATAGAATCATTACCGAATTGTATTTAGATTTTAGTGACGATGAAGAAATTTTTCCATTACTTAATTAGAGGTAATAAATCAGTAAATGATTATACTTAATGGTATTTTAGAGGAAAGGTCAAAAACTCGTTGTTCTCAACAGTATAAAATAGTGTATTTAAGTTATAGGAAAACAGTACAAGAACAATAAAGATTACATACTAATAAATTAACGGACTCGATAACATCTAAAAACACTTCATTTTTTCGATATTTGATTCCATCTGATCTCCAACTGACGGTATGTGTTAAAGCCGGTGGTGGTCTGACATCTTCTAATTTGTGCCCTTCTTGTGTAATATATTCTTGTAAAATTTTACTATCGGTCGATTGTGGAAAACCAAAATCCATTAATTCATCTAATAGTTCATAAACAATAACAAAATTATCACGGATACTCTCTTCTTCTAGTTCTTTAAAGTATTCGTTAAATACCTAGTGTACAAATAAAGTGAATGTTGAACTAATCTTAAGAATACATCTATTACACTTACTCGGACACATTTATACAAAAATGATAATACAAGAATAACATTAGCATTAATTTTGGTCGTACACACCACTACCAGAGAACAACAATAACCAAATGTTAAGCAAAGCACGATAAATAGTGCAATTTCTGGCTTTCTCAACAAATAGAAATAAATTCTACTTTCATTATATCTTTTAATGTTTGAATGAGTTTTATCCAATGGTTTATGATTCCTGGATATCCGATCCTGTCTCAATCATGATGTTACTTAATCTAATCAAATTAGCAACATTCGAAGGGTAGGAAAGATTGGTACAAGGTACAATGTCAAAAAAAAGTTAGATAGTCTGATCAGAAAATTCACCCTTAAATATCTGATAAGACTTTAAGAAGTTTTTCAGATGAAGATGGCTCTTTCAATATAAACAACACATTTTAACGATGTCGAATCAATAAAAACAGAAAAAAAGTCACTTCTTTAACGTAACACATATGTTTTAAGAACAAAGAACCTCATAGCATCGAGATCTTTGTCTGACATAAAGATATTGGAAATCACCATAACTAATCGCTCTTGCTGGGAATCGTTGAAAGAAAGACACTAGTGTAAAAGACATACAGTAAACATTATTGTATTTGATGTAAACAAATGCCACGTCACCATGTTGAACAATTGGTGATAACTGCGATTCGTCTTCTTTTTCAAGTAATAACTGCATAAACTTTTCGATTATATTCATTTCAATATCACCACGATAGTTTCGAGATATCAGTACCTTAAATAGACAAACATCAATAGAGAAACAGTTTGTCAAAGGAAGAAAGCAATTCACCTTTCCCTTTAGATCCAGAATATAAATAGCCGAAGCCGACATATTTAAGTTGTTACAAAACAATCTATAAAAAATTAAAGTTAATAATGTTTGGGTTACTAATTTAAACATATATAACAGAACATCTGTATTTTGAAACAGTGTTAGACGAACAATGCTGTTCAAATTTCACTAGGGGATCAAATGGCAAAACATAACAGTTTTTTGTATTTTTTTTAAGAATTTATATTCTCATTATTAGTTGTATGTTCTTTCTATACTCTTTCGATGCAAGAATCAGCTGTTTATATGTTGATCGCAAATATTAATCTTTTGCTTCGCTTTTTTATTAACGAGTACGTGCTCGAAAAACATAAAAACCATAAACGATTGAAACAAAATACTATGCTATAACACAAATAATGTCAGTCATTGGTTGTTTTACTATTCATTCAAAAAGCTCAACATAAAATTGTTGTCAGTTGTCGTTCATTTCACTATTATCATCCTCCTCCTTCTTACCATGCATATCAAAACAATCGCTATAAAACACACAGAAATTCTATTATACTATCTAATTTAATTCTGCAAATGTTCTGCGTCACTGTCTTGAACAATTATGTTCAATATCATTTTACAATTCATTTTTATGACAACATTGAATTACTTTTGCTTTCAGATTTTGCAGTTTGTTAATAGCAGTACTGACACGAGTGTAGATCAGTGTGTTTAATGAATATAAAGAGAGCATCCGTATAAATAAAGTGAACGGTACAAGTTGATAGACTACATATTTTGAAATAAAAAAAGAAAACTAACAAGATAAGTTACAGATCAATTACTTTATTTTCAACTACACAAAGAGAAAATCAAGTGGTAAAATGTCCAAAATCTGTTAAATAGGAATTAGAAGTTTATATATTTTTCACGGGATATGAGATGGTTAAGGATAAAACAAGTCTGATAGTGTAGAATGCGATCACAAATTATCTTAAGATATAAAAGAGAAGGTTCATTTTCGAAACTACATACAAACGAGATAAGTGATTGTATTAAATTTCAGTTTGTGTAGCTTAACTTCTGCTCTACATCAATATATGCTATTGTGATTTCTATCATCCAACAGGGTGACTCACCTAAGTAAGTAATAATATCACTTGTCTAAAAGGAGGCAATGAAATTGCAACTTTTGTTCTTCATGGTTATTATGATTATTCGTTCAAAAACTGTAGCTACTCATTTACGTTTTAGTTGATTTTCGTGCGTCAACTTCAACAGAGCAAAATTAAGCGAGATAGAATGACGGTTCAATTAATGGCGTGTAACAGAGGTTTGTTAGATATACCATTACAATATTATTTGGAACGATTAGATTTATGGACAAATGATATAACAGAGCTGGATATTCAAACAATTGAAGTTAGCGATGAAATATTATTGAAACATACGTTTGTTATTCTGGGTGGATTAGAATTAAGAGTAGAAAGACAGAATCAGACTGACAATGATCAGTGGCGGCGCGAAGAGGTTGGGAGCATGGGGGAGGGGGGTAAATCCAAAAATGAGAGTAAGGTCTCCAAAAATAAGCTCCTGACTCTCCGAGCTCATGGTGAAGTATAAATAATTGATGAGCATCACTCATTAAGTTTGCCTAAACGTTACATTCACTGTAATTTTCTCAGACGTAGGCGGAAAAAAATAGAAATAAGTCATCTAAGTCGGTTAAGAAAGCTTCTTCAAAGAACACATTTAATATCAGTTTTCGGAGAAAGCAGCACTTTAGTATTCGAAAAAACCAAAATCGGAGTAAATCATCCCTCAGGTTTCTCCGAAATTCGGAGTAAATCGTTCTTATCTTTTCTCAAATTACGAGTGAACCGTTCTTGATTTTGTTCAAAATCGGAATAAATCACTCTTTGAGTTTCTCCAAAATTGGGAGTAAAGGGTCCATGACTTCCTCCAAAACGGGAGTAAATGGGTCTTGATTTTGTACAAAATCGGAGTAAATCACTCTCCGAGTTTCTCCGGGATGAGAGTAAATCGTTCTTATCTTTTCCCAAATTTGGGAGTAAATCGTTCATATTTTTTTCACAAATTGGGAGTAAATTTGACCAAATTTTTTAAAAAAGTACGGGGGGTACACTTATCTAATCACGAATTTTAATTAAATAAATAAGCTCCAAATATATGTTCAGTTTCTGTTAAGAGTAGAACCATTTCTAACAAATCTCAAGGGGGGAAAAGTGCGTTCGAGGACGTGAGTGGACGTCCGCTGGAGGACTGATTCCATTTAGCTAGTTTTTTTCTGAACACATAGATTTGCAGAGCAGACTTTTCTGATCAAAACAGGACGTTGCACAACTCCGTGTGATATTGCGTTCAAAAATTACAAGCATTTTCCTACATGTTCTAAAATGGACCAACGAATGCACAGCAAAACACATTGTTTGTTCGAACATGCCCAGTATGGGGCACCTTTTTTAAATATATTTTAAGCTAGAGATCCCCGAGATCTCTAGCTTAAAATACCTGTGTTTTATTTTAAACTAGACACCTCACTGTGAGGGCTAATGGGAGTCGATTTTTGAATTAGGCCTTAGTTTTTTAGAAAATCAAGGATCTCTGGAAAATCCGAAAGAATTTCTCGGGTTTTGATGATCCTAGATCTCTAGAAAACGAACGAAGACCTAAATCAAAAATCTGGTCCCATCAGCCCACGCAGTTAGGTGTCTAGTTGAAAATAAAACCAATCTGAGATCTCACGCTTGAAATATATTTAAAAAAGTGCCCCACAGTAGTGGAGGGTGGCTTTTTGACCTTGGACTCTGAAAAATTCCGGAACGGTAAAAGATAGGGAGGAAAAAAAATTTCATAACCATACTTTGATAAGGCAAACCTTTGCTGAAAATGGCATTAAAATCAGATGTAAGACAAAAAAGTTTTTTTCTGAGGGGGTGTAACGGCTGATCGCCATTACATTATTCTCCATGCTTGATCTTATCGCAGTTTCTAGAAATTCTTAAAACTTCGAAGTTTCGCGGATTTTAGTGAGAGAGATAATAGAAGAAAGGAATTATTTATTATGTATTAATTTAATACAAGTCGTTTCCGTGGAACAAAACGAAAAACAAGTCATAATTGAAAGTAAATTTCGATTCTTTCATTATTCTTGTCAATTTTCAACTTCAAATTCAGATCGATGCTTGTCACTTTTCAACTTAAAAGTAACATTTCTCTCTCTTTCTTCTCACTTTTCAACTTCAAGTTCGCATCTCTTCTCATTCTCTCACATTCAGAGAAGGAGCTCTATTCTACATTACATCTCCTTATCTCATTCAAGTTATAATAATTTCTCTTATTTACAAAATATAATTTAATATTTTCGTTTCAACTGTGCTTCTTGTATTGCAATAATTTCCGTTTGCACATCCTCTTCTTCACTCCATCTCCTCACCAACATTAGCAACTGTGCAACAACATTTAATTATCAACATTCAGTAGTTACTGTTCTGCAGCTCGTTAGCTGCATCGGATTAATCAAAGAATATTCTTCATTAACTAATTCAGTTTTTTCTCCTAACGAAACAATTAAATCATCAAAATTACATTGTTTACTAATTTAAGATAATCTTGCATAATAATCAAGCTTTTGACGAATTTCACTAATCTTATAATTAATTTTTCCTCATCATTTTTTACTTTTAAAATCTTTAATTCATTTTCGAATTCGTTTTGAATCATGAAACTTTCTTTGTAAAAGATTTGGATATTGAAAGACTTGTAAGTGTAAACGGTTTCTAATCCTGTGGGCTAGCTTTTCTCTAGCACATGAAGGTGAGACCAATGTATGACTGTTCAATTTTGATACAACGTAAACATTCTTCATTTCAATACTAATCAAATCTGTTTCGGATAATAGAAATGATATCTGATTACTAATAATTAGGATGGAAACGATGAATCTAATTTTGAAAACTCCAGAACTATCTTCATATAAAATGCATGAATCATCTGTTTTTGTTACTCCCTTGAATCATGATTCAAGGGAGTAACTCTCATGCAAAACAAATTATTAAAGAATTTTTAAAAATTCTTCCCACGAAAACTTTTTTTTAAAAAGTTTGCAAAGCAACGCGTTTATTTTTATGTTCACATGTTTTCGCTCGAAGTTGAACGCAGGTTTTAAAATGCGTTCAAATGCATCATTTTATCGGTAGAAACGGCTACAAATCAACCAAAACGCGTTTCTAAGGATGCATTCAAACGCTTCTTTTTCCGAATAAAACATTAACAACCAGCTTCCAAAAGCGTTCACTACGACGCGTTTTATCCGTATAAAACACTACTCCTAATACGAATTATGTTCGTCTGATTGTTGTTGTTCCACGATGATGATGATTTTACATATTCATGAAATTTTTCAATAAAAAGTTTCAGTAATTTTTGTACATCTTGTTCAACAATTTCTGTTATTATTTCACTTGTTTTATTTACAGAAAAATATTTTATTAATTCTTCAAAATAATTCAATGTGACTTTATTTTTCATTTCTACATGTTCTAAACAATCTTTAATTACACTTTGACCGTTTTTTAAACATTTTTTTCCAATTTAATTGTCTCATTTATATATTTAAGCTTATTTGAATCGAATTTCAACGATTTCTTTCAATCTTATTTTCATTCTCGATCAATGTCTTATGCATAAATTCCAGTAAACTTGGATAATCTACAACTTTCAGTTTTCTACACAACATTCGAACAATTTTTGCTTTCTTATGTGAAATTCGCGGGAAAACATTATGTAATACTCGTTCGGTTTCTTCCATTTTCTGTTCACTATCAGACGAGAATATTTTGTTTAAAATTCAATATTTTTAACAACAGCCAAAGATATTTGATTATTCTCTGTTATTTTTCCTATTTCTAAAACTTTATTAATTGTTTCATGTGAAAAAGAATATTCTTTATTAACTAATTCAATTTTTTCTCCTAACGAAACAATTAAATCATAAAAACTACATTGTTTACTAATTTAAGATAATCTTGCACAATAATCAAGCTTTTGACGAATTTCACTAATCTCAAAATTGATTTTTCCTCATCATTTTTTACTTTTATAATCTTTCATGGATTTTCGAATGCGTTTTTATGAGTTTCCAAAATCTGTTGTTCATTTTTATCGTGAAATAATTCCTTAAATTCAACAAAATTATTCAGATTTATTTCATCCGGACTATTCTTATGTAGTTTTTTATTGAATTCTTCAATTGTATCTCTACCCGGGATAAAAAGATTGACAAAAAAACACGTTTTATTTTCGTTTTTAATGACCAAAAAACGCGTTAAATGTTTCAAAATCAGCGCATTTTTCTGTCGTTTAAACGCGTTTTTCTTTATCTATTCATTTGAGAAGGCATTTTTCGGACTTTCGCAATGCATTACTTCTGCGTTAAAAACGTAGAAAAAACGCGTTTTAAAACGTTCTAGAGTTAAAACGTTCATTTAGCGCCTTTTTTAATCGTAAAAACTTTGGAAAAAGAAAATTTTGGTAAAGCCAAAGATGAGACTTAGTTATCCAGTGGGACTCGATCTCAAAATTGTTGAGAGTCTATAGTAATGGAAGTACAAACTGATGATCTAAAACTGAAAAAGAACAAAAAGATGATACTTTTTTGATATTTCGATTGTGCTTATATAGTCGCCAAAAAACACGTTAAAGGTTTTAAAACCAATGCTTCTTTTTTGTCGTATAAACGCGTTTTTCCTTTATCTATTCTTTTGAAAACGCGTTTTTCGGAATCTCTCAATGCGTTAGTCAATGAATGTGAACGACAATGGTCGCGTTGAATAACGCATTTTGAAATGATTCGAATTTCTTCCTTTCTGTAAACACGTTTGGAAACGACACGTTAAAGCGTGTTTTTATATAGAACAAACGCGTTTCAACGATCATTTTAACGTTGCTAGAAAACACGTTCAACAAAAACGCCAAAAAAGGGTTAATTTATCAATCGTCAGCCACGCGAACTTCTGAACGACAAAAAGCGCGTTTAAACGGTTCTTTCAACGATCGTTCGCTAACGCGTTTCGTAAAAAAACACGTTTTTCGTGCCGTTTCTAACGATTTTCTTTGGGTATATTTATTTTATTTTTGTCTAAATATGTTTTTATAATTATTTTCGTTTCTTCATTAAACTCTTGTCCTCTGTCTTTAAATGTAGCCATCAAACTAATTACTTGTTTTGTAACATCAATTTTATCGTTACCTCTTGGTACAAAATTTGTACTTATCAATGTACTACTTGACATTTTTAATTGAGCATTTTCTGACAATGTATATTCACTATCATTGTCAACGACAGATTTCAATGAAGACAAAATCTTTTTTAATGTTGGTTTTGTTCTTATTTTCATACTTAATCCTTGTTCTACTATTCATTTTTCAAATTCAATTGATTCATTATTTTTATTAAAAAGTTTTAATTCTTGCTGTCAGTCTCTTTTTTTTGATTTTTTAAAAAATTGAATAATAATTTCGAATCATGAATATTGCTCCCCAGACAGTTGCTCCCGCGACAGTTGCTCCCGCGACAGTTGCTCCCGCGACAGTTGCTCCCGCGACATTTGCTCCCCGGGCACTTGCTCCTCAGCGACAATTGCTCCACAGACACTTGCTCCCGTGACAGTTGCCCCCAATAACATTTACTCCTCAATGACACTTGCTCCCGGAACAGTTGCTCTCCAATTTCACCTGGCCTTGAGCTATGCCTTTTTTGTTGACAAATTCAAAATAACTTTTAAAGATTTAGAAATCGGTAAAATTATGAACAGACTGAGATAATTAGAAATTCGTGC